>CM055883.1:22092500-22290000 GCA_029582165.1 Portulaca oleracea | reverse complement strand
AATATGGGATTATTAGAATCCAACTTTCATATATATATATATATATATATATATATATATATATATATATATATATATATATATATATAATCCAATTTTAATTTAATTTTTTTACCACCAGAATACAAAGTGAAAGTAGCGATTATTATTGTCCAATTGGCAAAATATGGGATTATTATATAGAATCCAACTTTCCTATATATATATATATATATATTTGGTGTATAAAAGTATTATATTTAGTGTGTAATAGTTCAATATTTGGAATGCAAACGTATCATAGTTCGTATATAATTGTACGATAACTAGGGTGCAGTGCAAACATATTATATTTAGTGTGCAAACATATAATTGTACGATATAAAATTTTGCACAACAAACTTTATAACAATAACTATTATAGTTAGTGTGCAATTGTACAATATTTGTTGTGCAAACGCATTATATTTGGCGTGTAATAGTTCAATATTTGGTGTGCAAACGTATTATATATAGTTAGTGTATAATGGTACGATATTTGGAGTGGAAACGTATTTTATTCTTGGTCATAAGTCATAATTATATGATATGTCTTTTAATTTTTAAAAAGCTATCTTTTAATTTGGACACTAAAAACTACATGCATATAGTGAACATTTTTTGCGTCGTTTAGACTTTAAACATCCGTGGGATGGAGAATTTGCTAGGGTTTACTTTTTAAAACGCCTATATTCGCACATTTTATGAATAATATATTGTAAAATCTTTTTCCCTTTACTAAACATATTTCACGAATAATTAAATTAAACTTTTTAGAGTGGACATCCACTTGCTCCAATTTGTTAGGATTAATCCAATTTGTTCGCAAATGTTAAACTTGGAAGAAGGTAATTTATGCAACCACTATTTAAAAATGTATGAAACCACTATTTGAAAACCATGATAATCATGACTTAGGAAATCATGATGTAGTTTAGTTTAAAAGGAGTCACCATCTGACTTTTTTAAGGAGAAAAGCCAAGACAAAATTGAAAAGAAAGAAAGAAAGACTCCGCCTATGAACTAAGAAGTGGATTTGGGTGCAAGGTTATGAACTTGAAAGGTAACCTTTGAGTTCGCCTCTCACTTTAGGAAAGTCTCTACTAAAAGTTTGAAAATGTATTTTTGATAAAGTTTGGAAGGGAAGTAAATTTAAACTTTACGTGATTATTTCATTAAACATGTACAAATAATGAAGCGATTACAACATATACAAGCATTTCACATTAGGAAATAAACACAACAAATGCACCTATAAGATGATTTTAAGAGGAGCCTTGCCTAGCCTTGTTTGAACATTTGATTTTCACCCTTGAAGAAGCTTGCTTGAATACTTGAACACTTGATTTGTTGATGCCAAATGGAACAAAGATTTAGGTAAGAAATAGGATAGGAAAAATGCTCTTTTTGTGGGGTGGGGGGAGGAGGGTGGGGGGTTAGGTTGTTTTTGTGGTGTTTTTGGGTAGTATGAGTTTAGGCTTTTTGTGGGGTTTTGGATGGATTTGTGTTTAGTCTTAGAAAAGGTTTTATGAAGAGAATAGAATGAGTGAGAGAATAGTATAAGATTAGAAAAAAGATGTAAGAGAATGGGGAGGATAGGATGGTGTGAGCGAGAATAGAATGGTGTTTTAAGGTGTGTGAAGGTGTTTTCTGCCTCGAGCTTTAGGGACCTATTTATAGGCTTTAGGATGCTTCATGCAGGGGTGGATCCAATATGGGTTCACGTGGGGTCCCGCTTAAAAAAAATCAAAAATTTCTTCTTTTTATAAATAAAACTGGGTAGAAAAAGTATAAATACAATATGTGTCAACAAAAAATTAGAATAAGTGGTGCAACGCTCGTGCCTATTATGGTGGCAAAGTGATGGTAGCTTGCATGTTCAAATCCTAGCAAACCTATAAGCCCATTTTTATAAATAAAAAACTAGGCACAAAAAATATAAATACAATATGTAACAAGGTATCGGAATAAGTTTATACTCTGTATCAGAGTACAAAGGAGTTTCTGCTATTACTCAAATTATGAGTTTATACTAGTGTGTAAATACTATAAAATTTTCTTTATAGTGATATATATTTTCATGAAAAGACTTGTCTTGGAAAGAAAATATATGGATTTACTCAAAAGCCACTATCAAATAAATTTTTTTCGCAAATTTTAGTATAAGACCGTCTCACATAAATTTATCGTGAGACGGACCTCCCATAGGGTGACATTTCAAATAATTTACTATGACTAATAAGTGATATTATAATGACTTTTTAATTCGAATGCGATTAATAGTTTATCAACAGGTGACTTTTATCACAGTTAGCCTACATAAATTATTAGTTATGGGTGGGAATTGGATGGGTATGGATGGGTACGGTCCATACCCACGTTTTACCCAAAGATTATAAGACCCTACCCATGCCCTACCCATGCCTCTTAATACCCACATGGATATTACCCACATGGGTAATACCCACTTGGGTCATGGGTATTCATGGGTATCCAACTATTCAACTAACTATTCTTATTTTGTATTCTAACGTTTTAGATAATAAATTTATATTTGGAGCTCAAAATTAGACCTGACAATCCTTATCCGAAATCCGATCTGATCCATCCGAATCCGATCTGCACCCGAATGTCCAGACCCGATCTTCATCTGAAACTCGAATCACTCTGATCCGAAACTGATTCGAACCGAAACCCGAAGTTTACTGAATAAGGAGAGCATCCGAATGACCCGAACCCGATCCGAGCCATGCTAAACCCAAATAAACTCGTATCCAAAAATCAGTCGAACCGAATTTAATCTGACCTGAGACACACCCGAATCGAATTTTACCATACTCAAGACACATTCGAACCGAATTTTACCCGACTCGAGACACACCTAAACGGACGTACACCCGAACTGAGAACCGACCCGATTTACACCCAAACCAAACTATTCCCAACATGATCATAATCTGGCCAAATTAGAACCAAACTGTCAAATACTATCACACCAATACTATCGCACTAAATTATAACGTTGTTTAGTATGCGTTTAATACTTGAACTGTTTGTGTGAAAGGGGGGAAGTAAGAATTATTGATATAAAATGAATACAATTGTAAGGCTTTATCAACGACTCAATGTCAATGTTACTAAATAAAAAGCTATTGTATAAAATATAAATTTTTCATGAATCATTGTTTGATAAAAATCAATGTTTATATCTATAAATTAATGACTATATTTTATTCTCTTTTTTTTGAATAAAACAAGTACCATATTTTATGCGTTTAATTCAAATAATGTTTAATAAAATACAATTTCTTTTTTCCGAATTGTTATTTATTTGACTTTCAACTAATGTAGTAGTTAATATTATTTTTGAGTGATTTCCATACAATTTAATACAGAGGACAATCTCATGAATTAGAATCATGCAACATAAATTATTTCATTATGCAATAAATATTTACTCAAAATTAGAAATTGTCAGTTTAGTAATAAATAAATTTTAACAGAAAACGAAAATAACTCGACCCCAAAGCAATCCGATCCGAAAGCAGTCTGACCTGAAAGTAATCCGACCCGAATATAAATACAACCTTGGATGCATCCGAAAACAAGCAACTAAATCAACCCAATTCGAATTTGACCTGATCCGACTCAACCCGACCTGTGAAAAGTTTCAACCGACTCTAACCCGAAGATGACGATCCGGTTAAACCCGAGCCGGACCCGATCCGGCTCGGACAAGATCTATATGGAGGCAAACCGAATCCGAACCCTACCCGACCCAAACCCGATCTGGAGTATGGATGATGTAAGCAAACTCGAACCCGAAGTCATCCGATCCGACCCATCCGATTGCCAGGTCTACTCAAAATTCATATTTGAACTTTTTTTAATCTATCATATCATATTATAAAGTTTCAATTTAAATCGTTAAAATTGAATTTTAATTTAAAATTTCAGTTAGTTTTTGCGGCAAAATGTGTCTATATATGTCGCGATAAATGTTATCGAATAAAAAGAATTAGGAGCTCAAAATTCATATTTGATATTTTTTCAATCAATACTATCGTATTACAAAGTTTCATGTCAAACCGATAAAGTTGAATTTTACCTTAAATTTCAGTATATAAACACAATACAACTCAATATGCATATAGTTAAAATATCAATGGGTATATGGATACCCACACCAAATTATGGGTAACCCATACCCATCCTACCCATTACCTATCTCTAATGGGTTTTACCCACCCATTATGGACGGGTAAGGGTGGGTACCCAATATATGGGTATCAATTCCCACCCCTATTATTAGTCACCCCTGTATACATAAATAGTCACCAAAATATTATACGTCTTATGATAAATTTATGGTGAAACGGTCTTACATAAGAATTACTGATTTTTTTTTTTAATTTTAAAATGCATGTAAAGATGTTGAAGACTAAAAAAAACATTATCAACAAATAAAATAGATAAAAATTAAAATTAAAAGATGTAAATGGTAGGCATCAAACCATAAACCAATGAGTGGTTTTGGGCTTGTCGTCTTTGGGGGATGGAGGAAATGTTCATTTATTGGGGTCGATGTATGCCAACCCCTTTTTGCCTCTTAACCAAATGGGGACTGGGGAACCGTATATATTTGAACAAGGGGAGTCGAGTTTGAGACAAAGGGAGATAGAAGGGGTGGAAAACCGTTGGGCACCCTATCAGGAACATGCCCATAGCCTTTTTCAGGTGTCGGATACTGATTTTGAGCGGACTTTTGAATTTACCCCGAACTATCCGTCTTCGGAGGATACTTTGAGTATGGGGGGGGGGGGGGATGGAGGCCATAGGGTGGAAGAGAAGTTCTCATGGCCCCCTGTGTATGCTCAGTCTGGGAGAGGGGAAGAAACCAGAGTGGGGGGGGGGGGAGAGGAAACGGTTGTTGGGCTGACGACGACTGTCCGGTTTCATAAATCTGTTTCTTCAAAATCCAGTTCGCTTGATTCCAGTGTGGGCAGGATGGGCTTTTCTTCCAAGAAGCGTCAGCGACAATCAAGGAGTGAAGAACTGGATGGAGAAGATCAAGGGGATGAAGCTACTTCGATTTTTGCAGAGGAAATCTGCAGGGTGAGACTCAAGCGGCAGAGGAAGGAGCAGATGGTTCTGATCCTGCAAAAGGAATTTGAAGCTTTTCTCAAGGTGGATGAGAAGAAGCGAGGGGAACGATGGTTTGAATTTCTTGCTGATAGGGTGGTAAAGACAGCCCAGGAAATGCCTCCTCGGTCGCCATGATTATCGCCGCATGGAATTGCAGAGGTTTAGGGCAGGCGGACCTCTCTGCAATTCCTTATGTCCGCTGGGTGTCATCTCTCTTGCAGTTAGATGTTGTTTGTCTTTTTGAATCAAAAGTGTCTGTTAATATTGCTAGTGTGGTTGTCAAGAAAATGGGTTTCCTTCTGTTTTTAGGATAGACCCAGTTGGTAGGGCATGGGGTGTTGTCGTGGGGTGGAAGAAGGACGATTTGTTTTCTGTTGTTTGTGGCGATCTGAATTTTGTAATCCTTCGAACCATTGGAATGAATGTTGCTTGTTGGTATATTGTGTTTGTATATGGGTGTCCTTATTACCAGGGACGACAGGAGGTTTGGGATCGTTTGTCTAATACCCTTCGTACTTTACAAGGGCCTTATGTTGTTATTGGTGATTTTAACCAAGTGGAGGATAGCTCTCAAAAAACAGGGGGTTCAGTGAGGATAAGAGGTGAACATCAATTCTGGAAATGGAAATCAGGTATGGACTTGTATGATGTACCGTTTACTGGAGTTCCATTTACAGGGACGAATAAACGGAGGGAGGATGGGGGAATTTGGGAGAGACTGGATCGGGCGTATGCGTCTGCAAGCTGGATGAATGTCTTCCCGCAAACCTTTGTGCACAATTTCCCGATTGTGTTTTCTGACCATTCCCTTCTCGCCCTACATGTTAAAAGTGATAATGGGCCGAGAAGATCATTTTTTAGGCTAGACCCATGGATTACAAGAGAGGATAAGTTCCTACAGGGGGTGGAGTACATCCTTCAGATGGGGCCTGTACAGGGGAATGCTTCTTTCAGGTGTGTGAGCTTGCTAAAGAGGATTAGACAGATGGGGGAGAATTTGGTTTTTGAACTGAAACAAGAGCGCTTCCAGCCCACTGTATCTGCTACGGAGGAGCTTAAGGTTCTTCAAGAGTCGGTGGCTTCCGTGGGCATGATGGAATCAGCTTTTGTCCGAGCCTTGCAAAAAAGGGAAGATGTTGAGGGAATGATAAAGGAGGTCCATAATTTTTGGGTCTCTCGAAGCAAGGTTAAGTGGGCTGGGCTGGGGGACCAGTCCACTTCCTTTTTCTTCAGACGTTATAGGAAGAGGCAGGCTTACAACCGAATTAATTGTCTGACCTTGAGTAATGGGCTGGAGTCTTTTAGAGAAGAGGAGTTTGTGGAGGAGTTTCATAGAGAGTTCTCTGGGCTTTTTAGGCCCCAACAACAAATGACCTTGATTAGACAGAGGGTGCTTGACCAGATTGTGGAGTCTATCCAAAAATCTATATCCACATAGGATTGCAACTACCTTCTTCAGCCCTTCACTAGAGGGGATGTCGAAAAGGTGTGTTAGGTTGTAGGTTATCTATTTCCTAAACAGATACAGATTAATTGGCGGAATATTATAACAGTTATAAACAATTAATCAACACAATTGCAGAGGCTTTAGTAATTATACCTGATCGCTAATTCTTGCTGAAGAAGAGGTTGACCTTCCAGATTCCAACGCTGAAACCCTCTACTGAAAAGTCCACGCAGCACTCCGGGAACCCGATTGCTAGATCGACCCGATCGAGACGAATCTCAATCTAAGATGTATGTGAGATTTTTTTCGAGAAACAGAGAATGTTTCCTGAAACTAGAACTGCAAACTAAAAGAGAGAGGAACTCAGGAAATCACTCTGGTATCTCTCTAAGAGTCTTAGGCAGTTGGTGTGGAATAATCTCTCCCAGAGACCCCTTTATATAGTGTTTAGAAAACCTAGGGAAAGGGTTCAAAAACCCTAAAGGGCCGAATTAAAACGACGACGCGTTTTCTGGGCCCAACACGGTCCGTGTTGAAACAACACGGTCCGTGTTAGACTCCAGAAGGTCCAAATAATCGGCCCATGGACACCACGGACCGTGGTGTCTCAACACGGACCGTGTTGGGTCAACACGACCCGTGTTGGACCCAATTCGGTCCGTGTTGGGCTGATTTCTCACAGAAATCAATTTCTAACTTTTCTAAACGTGATACAATATCACTTAGGTTACATACATTGTTCCAGGGCACTGACTTGTGTGACCCAGTAGGACCAAATAATATAGTTGTAATTAAACATATTTAATTACTAATTATAGAGGTCTCTAGCAAGACATATAATTACTATATTACTTTGGTTTAATCTCCTTGTATATCGAACATTGTCGGGACATTCTCAACAATCTCCCACTTGTCCCACAAGTGTTCGATTCCTTGAATTCCCTTGTCACTTACTGTCTCATGTTCGGATAAGGTAAGCTGATGTCATCCTTATGTAAGGTCCGAAACGTTCCTCGATCTCCGAGTTTAGACTTTGAAAAACAGACGATCAACTATTGATTCAACTGAGCTCGGCCAAGCATTTTCAGTCCAATCTCACCGAGTGGCCAACGAGACAACTGTCCCTAATAGGGAGGACAATGCTATCTTGTTCAGACACTCATTCTCACATGATCCAACTGTAACCCAGACACCGCCTTTATAGCCTACTGTTACTAAAGGCGTTTGACGCGCTCCAAAGTCACAGCAGACCATGTAGTCTATGTATTGAACTCAGGATTTAGGAATTTCGAGTAGTGAGAGCTCCTATGACAATTCCCAACTTAAAGAGCTCCCACTGCGGGTCAGTTCGGTAGTTGTTCTCAACAGTACCCATGTGATTGATTTATGATGTCATCACATCACTATGATCACGAAACTTGATCATCACCTCAATCCTACATGCTAATTGTGTTGATATTATCACTGTTCCTACGTGATAATACAATTAGGAACCAGGTCGACTATCGACCAAGACTAGCGTTATCAAGTTCACTAATGGGGTTTCAGAAATCGAACCTCATCCAATTTCCCATTTTGAATGCGCTAACCTTTTTGGACATTTACATAATTCTAAACCACAATTGATGTAAATTTGGAATCTTATTCTCAATGATGAATCAACAAGGTCATAATTCATGAACGATTCATGCAAATTTGACTTGTTAATATTCCGGAATGTGTTTAATACATATTGCCCATGCATGACTATCATGCTATAACTACAACAGGGGTTTAGTACATAATACTTGCAATGAACCTCGTACATATACCATCTCACTAATGACCTTTCATATAGGAAGATATTTCCGGAACACATGTTTGGATTCATAGTGAGCTTCAGTTCCTTTGCTTGAGTGATGGTTCCTATCAATAAGGCTTCATTTCTCTCGCAAGGCTAGAAACATCACCTAGTTCTAAAAACGAACTTCGCAATCCTAACAGTTTCTGCCACAACTTCTAAAGTTGTGTCATACTTGTCTTATTTGTAGAATTAACCGCATGTCATGTTAGGAACTTCTCCCAGTTCACCTCAATACCACTCAATACAGATCGTATAATTTTCTCTGACCTTTCAGATAATCATATTTCTCTGCATGAGTGTAGCATCAATGCAACTCTTCACACTTAGCTTTTATCAACCACTTTAGACTTAGGACACATCCTTAGTTTTGCTTATACATATATAATGTATATGTTATGTTGGACTTTGAACATCTCATGGCATACATTAATCTCACGCCTGAAGCATGAATTATATGTCTCATCCTTCTTAGAACTTCTGATTGTTTTGAGACAATCAAATTCTGTAAGGATATATGCCATGATTTTGGAAATTAATCCATTCTCGAAGTGAGTTGAACTATTCAACACTTAGTTAACTTTGATTCAAACAATCAAAAATCTTTAATCTATCATTATAGATCTTGTTTCCAATAAAATTCTTAGCCCCACCAATCCTTCACTTTGAAAATTATTTCCAAGTCAACCTCAATAGAAGCAACATTGGAATATTCTTCTCAGTAGGCAGTATTTCAATCACATACAATATCAGAAAACGCATTGCTCCTACTGAACTTCTTGTAAACACAATATTATCTTTGGCACTTCCCAGTATGTCAAACCTTTTTGATATCCTGGTCAAGAAGGTCAATGATTCCAACTCCTAGAAGCTTCCTTAAGACCACAGATGGTCTCTTGAAGTTTACAAGTATTCCAACAAAAGACCACTCAGTTGTGTCAAGTACACACCTTTCTTTAAAATCTAATTTTGAAGTCAGTCTTGATGTCTATCTTAATGAACCCATGTTTTGCCTTAAAACCCTCATATGCCTGATGGCTCACACCTTCAGACAAATCAACCAAGTTCTAAACTTGGTTGAATACATGGAATCCATTTTAGACTTGGTTGCATGGAATCTTGATTTACTTAAAGCTTCTTTAATGTAGGTAGAGTCATTACTTTCACAAAGTAACATCTCACGTTCATCCATAGAAGATCGATATCTTTGTGGCTGACGGAGTTGTTTACTGACCTTGCTTGGAGTAATGTTCATGACACCTTCTCCTCAACGTTTTGAGAAACTTCAACTGCCTCAACCTTGTTCTTAATTTCCCAACCAATAGGAAAAGAAAATTTGAACAAGGATCAAGTAGCGGAGTTTCAGGTGATGATTATAGTGTTTTGTGTCTCTCGAACTTCGGTAAGTTCAAAATCTCTCCCACTCTTTCTTTTAGAGAATAACATATTCTCTAAGAAGAAAGTATTTTGAGACACAAACACTTTCCTCTACAACAGTTTGTAGAAGTGATACTCCTTTCTTTCAGAAGACGGTTCAAGAACCTCTCTTCTCCATATCATATATGGTGTCTTCTCTAATGCTTCAGATAATCTTTATTCAGTAATTAGAGCTGTGGTTAATTGCGTGTATCCCCAAAAGGTAATCGGCAATGTTGACTCAACCATCATTGATCACACCATATATAATAAGGTGTGATTCCTGCTCTTAGATACATCATTGAGATGTCGTATTCTTAGAGGAGAGAGTCATGAAACAATTCCATATTCTCTGGAATGGTCAATGAAATCTTTGGCTCAAATACTCACCTCCTCAACCTAATTGAAGAGTTTTGATTTTCTTGCCAAGTTGGTTTTGTACTTCACTTTGAAACTCTTTGAACATTTTCAAAGGATTCGGACTTGTGGCGTATTAAGTAGATATACCCATATCTACTAAAAATCAAATCCTTGAAAGTGATGAAATAGTACAGTAAACCTTCTTCTAGCACTAGTGCTCATAGGCCCACATATATCAGTATGTATGCATCCTAATAAGTCATTAGCTTGTTCACCAATTCCAATAAAAGGTGATTTTAGTCATCTTACTCATCAGACATGCTTTGCAAACATTGAACTTTTCAAAGTTTAGGTTTTCCAAAATCCTGCACTATGCAGTTTCTGAATACATTTCTGATTAATATGACTTAAGCTTATAGTGCCATAATTATGTTTCATTTGAGTCATTTGTTCAAACTCTTGGCTCAACCATTAGCATCCTTTCGATCTTATCTAGGTGCTCTCATTGTTTCACCAAGACTACTTCATTTTGGAAATCTTCAAACTATTTCAACATTCCAGCTTCAGATGAATCTCATAGACATGAATCACCATGTGTTTTTTTTAATTCATCTTGAAGATTTGAAGTAATTCACCCCTTGTACTTGTGCTCAATTGGTCTACATACATCCATATGCATGAGTATTTGTTGGCACATTCACCCTTTCTTGTAAAAGGTACAGTCATGCTTTGCAGACATCACATGTTTCAAAGTCTTATCATTCAAAAGTCTATCACTGTGACGCTTCTGAATGCGCTCTGATTTGCATGACTTAATAGATAGTTACAAGTTTTATGTTTGAACATGAGTTATTCCTTTTTAAACATTTTGGTTTCGATGTATTGGGTGTGTTTATCCGAGATCCTCTCTCTCTCTCATTGAGAGCAAGAAATCAAATTTCTACTTATAATGAGAACATAGAATCGCCTATAAATTTCTCTCATAAGTCTTGTGGAAATGGATAAACAACCAACTCTTCATAAGGAACTACAACTAATTGTACGTTCCTATTTGTAGGCTGACTCTCATCCTTCAAAGCACATCTACTTTGCTGTAGATTCTGCACATTTGCATAAATGCGAGTTTCACAGCTAGTATCTTATACTCAAAGTGGGTTTAATAAGGGTAGTGTGTATCATATACGCATTTTCCTAGAATTGAAATCATATCTCAAGTCTTCCTTATAGTTATTCACGCTCCCAGTGTCATATATATATGATCTGGTTGTTAACCGGTTGCTGTCATTGGTTGGGTATGTACAACTGTTTGTCCTTACCTTTCCTTTGACTTCTTGTCTTTGATAGATTTATTAAATCTTATTTTCCCTTTCACTAAAATACTATCTTTGGTTGCCAATCTTTTGGCTAAAGGAGATCCGAGGTTTCTCATGTTTTAAAATAGTCAAATTATTTTAGAACATGAGTGCCATCAATTGGCTCTTATCTAGATCAACCGAGACTATCTGGTTACTGGTTTCATATTTATCAACTCTAACTAGTTCGATGAACTTGGTTTTGAGTTAGTAATATTGAAATCCTTCCTCTAATCTTCAAACATTTTGAAGTTAAAATTGTATGAATACTATGACATTACATGTATTCATTTGGCTTGATTGACCTCTCAATATTGATGCCTAGCTCAATGTTATATCAAAAGACATGTTTCTTTTAATTCGCCTCCAAGACAATCTTGTGATAGCGATGCCAATTAAGGAATTGGTGTAATTGTTTTTCTCTTTCTCAAGGAGAAAACAATATTTTATTAGTGGTGGATGTTTGAGTGAAAAGACATAAATAATTCTACGAGACAAGTTGGTTAATTTTAGTTATTATTCATCAAAAGAAATTAAACTAATTTTAATTTCAAATCAAAACACTTTATCAACTCTCATTTAGTGTTTTAATTTTACCAAGACCCACAAGACTCATGGGCTCAAGTGGACTTTGGCCCAACAAAACTCGATCCCATGTTATCTTTGGTGGATCATCTTATGATCGATCATTCAAAATGACTCTTGGCAAGAAATTTGTATCGAATACAATATTTCTCTTCCTCTGCTCTTGGCCCAAAACTATTTTGATAGCCAATTTGAATTGACCTAGCTCCCACGCCCTACTTATTAATGATGGACAAATAATTCTCTTGGGCTTTCTTTATTTATCCATCTAAGTGGTGTTTCGATAGGTTGAGCAATAATTCATTTTGAGAGTAGGTTTTATTATCCTAAGCATGCAATTCTAGGTGAACTCTTTCGAAAAGCATAAAAGGAATAATAAAACATGCAATAACGAATTTAAAGCATAAATAAAACCCCTAGTATGGCCACCTAGATTTAATCAAACTAATTTAACTAAGCCTTGATAGTCTTCAAGAAAATCTTCTTGGGTCTTGCAACTTCCTTGGATGGGCTCCCACTCGAATTGACACCTCCATTGCTGTTGGGCTCCCACTCAACTTGTTGTCACCAATTACAACAAATTTACAAAGTGTACCTCACAATTGAGGCCTTACATGAATTAAAAAATAAACTTAACTGAAATTTAAATTTAAAATTTAATTCAAAGACGGTACGCAGACCGTATTTCACCCAACCCGGTACGCAGACCGGTAAAACCGACTATCTATGGTCATACTAGAAGCACATGCAAACATGTAATATTGCAATAAATACATGCTTAAATAACAAATTATAAAGGCATATAAATAATTGCAATATAACACATAAGGAAATAAATACTAAATAAAATTTCCTAAAGGTTTGCATGATTAATAAAATAAATAAAATCCAAATTTTATCTTGATTACCTAAACAGATTTAGGATTTTATACCTATACATACAAAATACTTGACTTTCCTAAAATCAAGGATTCTAAAAGATACTATATCTTTCAAAGATATTGTAAGTTTCCTAAACTTTACAAAATAATAGATTTTATGCCCATTATCTGATTTAGTAGTAATAGGATTTAATAATTAATTTCTAAAATTAATTACAAACCCTAAAATATACGATTTCACAAAAACTGTTGGCAACACGGTCCACGTTGGATCAACATGGTCCGTGTTGCTTCCCAGTTTCGGTTAATTTCGTAAATAAAAAAAAACTTAAATAAAATATCATAACTTATCGAATTAAAAGATTTCATATCATAGTGTTATCTAATAACCCAAATATGAATATTTTCCAGAATTTTAACAATTTCTAAAAGATCGTTAAAATTTAGGGAATTAAACCTTTTAATTCTCCGTTTAAGAGGAAAATAAATAATAATAGTCCGATAAGTTTAAAAATCAAATTTTATAATTTTTCTATACAGTAGGTTCATCCAACATGCTACTGTAAAAATTTCAGATTTTTATTAAATTTCGAAAATTAGAATAAAATTCAAAAAAGTAAACAATTATACTTTTCTGTTAATCTGAAAATTAAAGGAAAATTAGTAAACGATTTCGAAAATTCACGAAACTTTTATCCATAACAGTATGGTTACCCAGTAACCTACTATAAAATTTTCAGAAAATTTGCAAATTTCTATAAATATACAAAATTCAGAGAAGCAACAAATTTATTTCTCTGAGATCTGAAAATCTAAATTACAAAATATAATTTGATCGGATAAATTAACGGAAAAAATTTTCCCTAAAATTATGGTACCCTGTAACCTAGTGTAAAAATTACAGAAGTTTTACAAATTTTTACAAATTTATAAAATTCAGAGAATTAAACGAATTTTAATTCACTTCAGATCTGAAAACTCAATTAAAAATCCATTTTAATTGGGAAAAATCTACAAAAATTATGGAAAGTCCAAAAATCCATTTTAGTAAACAATTCGGAAATTTTCAAGTTCGTTTGATATTTTATTTCGATTTTTCATATTTACCGTAAATAAACTAAATCAGAAAATTAATTCTACAAAACCCTATTTTGCGAATTTAGACCTATTTCATGTATTGCCTACTATTTAACAATATTAAACATGATTGTTTCTAAAACATTCAAAATTAAATCGAGTTCATGCTATATTTAACAATTAAACAAACATAAAATCGATTAATTAAAGGCAATAAGAAACAAACAATAACAAAGCATGAAATTTTACAATAAAATTCCAGATTTACTATCATGAACATTAAAGATTAAAACTTTCATAAAGATTCAAAATTTTAGGCATAAATCTACTCTAGCATATTCATAACATAATTCAACTATTGACAAAATTAATTATGAATACAAGTACAATACTTTAGCATGCAATTGGTGGCTCTGATACCACTGTTAGGTTTTAAGTTATCTATTTCCTAAACAAATACAGATTAATTGGTGGAATATTATAACAGTTATAAACAATTAATCAACACAATTGCAGAGGCTTTAGTAATTATACCTGATCGCTAATTCCTACTGAAGAAGAGGTTGACCTTCCAGATTCCAACGCTGAAACCCTCTACTGAAAAGTCCACGCAGCACTCCGGGAACCCGATTGCTAGATCGACCCGATCGAGACGAATCTCAATCTAAGATGTATGTGAGATTTTTTTCGAGAAACAGAGAATGTTTCCTGAAACTAGAACTGCAAACTAAAAGAGAGAGGAACTCAGGAAATCACTCTGGTATCTCTCTAAGAGTCTTAGGCAGTTGGTGTGGAATAATCTCTCCCAGAGACCCCTTTATATAGTGTTTAGAAAACCTAGGGAAAGGGTTCAAAAACCCTAAAGGGCCGAATTAAAACGACGACGCGTTTTCTGGGCCCAACACGGTCCGTGTTGAAACAACACGGTCCGTGTTAGACTCCAGAAGGTCCAAATAATCGGCCCATGGACACCACGGACCGTGGTGTCTCAACACGGACCGTGTTGGGTCAACACGACCCGTGTTTGACCCAATTCGGTCCGTGTTGGGCTGATTTCTCACAGAAATCAATTTCCAACTTTTCTAAACGTGATACAATATCACTTAGGTTACATACATTGTTCGAGGCAGCGACTTGTGTGACTAAGAGGACCAAATAATATAGTTGTAATTAAACATATTTAATTACTAATTATAGAGGTCTCTAGCAAGACATATAATTACTATATTACTTTGGTTTAATCTCCTTGTATATCGAACATTGTCGGGACATTCCCAACAAGGTGGTGTGGTCTCTAAAGCCGGGGAAAATCCGAGGGTCTGATTGGATTCCGCCAGGATTCTTCCAGAATTGTTGGCATCTAATTGGTGATCAGATTGTGGATGTGGTGTTGGAGGCGGTCAACAATGGGGTATTCGTGGGGGAAGTTAATAATACGAACCTCTTTCTCCTAAAGAAAAAACCGGAGGCGCAAAGGGTTGGGGACTTTCGCCCAATTAGTGTGTGCAATGTTATATATCGCATTATTGCGAAGTGTCTCGTTGGTAGATTGAGATCTGTGATGGGCTCCTTGGTGTCGGAGAGCCAAGCGGTGTTTGTACCAGGGAGATTGAAGGAAGATAATGTTTTGGTGGTCCACGAAGTGCTTCATTACATGTCGAATAAACGTGGGGGTAAGCAGTTCGCTGCGCTGAAAGTGGACATGAGCAAGGCGTATGATCGAATTCAATGGGACTTTCTGGAAGCGGTGCTCAATAAAATGGGTTTCCCGGTGAAGTGCATCCGGATCCTGATGAGATGTGTGACCACTGTTAGGTATTCTATTTTGGTCAATGGGATCCAATCCAAGGAAATTGTGCCTACAGCAGGCTTACGTCAAGGGGACCCGCTTTCTCCTTATTTGTTTTTGCTATGTATGGAGACTTTATCATCAATGATTGATGAGGAGGTCAGAATTGGGAACATTCAGGGGGTGAAAGTGGCCAGAGGTGCACCTGCTATCACTCATCTCTTTTTTGTGGACGATGCCTTGTTTTTTACAGAATTGGAGGTTGGGTCTTGCCTTAATCTCAAAAGGGCAATTGATCGCTTCAGTTTAGCCTCTGGTCAAGTTATAAACATTCAGAAGTCTTCTATGTGCTTTTCTAAGGGGACATGACTGGAGGATAAAGAGGGGGTGAAGGTTATCTTTGGGTATCCGGAAGGGGGTTATTTCCAGACCTATTTGGGGGTTCCTATAAAACTCAGACGAAAACGCATAGATCAGTTTGGCTTCATGGTTGAGGATTTGAGACGGAGATTGGATTCTTGGAAATTCCAGATGTTGTCGATGGCTGGCAAAGTGGTTCTGATTAATGCAGTGTTGGTGGCGCTTCACCAACACATTCTCAGCGTTTATCTGGTTCCGAATAATGTGGTTGAGCAAATTAACTCTGTTCTTGTTCGTTTCCTTTGGAGTAAAGGGGATGGGAGCATGTCTATCCATTGGAAAAACAAACAAACTGTGTTCAAGCCTAAAGGGGTTGGGGGGTTAGGGGTGCGTCATGTGGGAGCTTACAACAAGGCACTACTTTTGAAACAAGCTTGGCGCACGTATGATAACCAGGAATTATTGATCTCGCGGATGTGGAAAGCTAGGTATGGGGCCTCTTCTCCGATTGATCACGAGGAAGAGGTTAACCCTCCAGCGAGTGCGTCCACTATGTGGAAAGGCTTGAATCGAGTGGTAAAGAGTATGAAATTGAGATTCCGATGGAGCATTGGAAGTGGGGGTAAAGTTAAGGTGTTAGATGGTAGATGGGTTCCTGGTGCAGAGATTCACTGCAAGGAAGGGGTTGATATGGCGAATCTTTCAGGGATGAAGGTTCAAGATTTAGCTATTTGGGAGCAGAATGGAAAGGGTGTGTGGAACTGGAGTTGGCTTCATCAAATTTTCACTAGGGAGACTGTTGAACAAATTGCAAAGGTCTTCCCGCCCCAACAGGGGATTCCAGATGCTCTCCAATGGCCGGGTAAGACCAACTCCTTGTACTCTGTTAAAAGTGACTACTTTGATTTTTTGCTGCAGGAAAGTGGGGAGGCGCTCCCGTCGGAACAGGAAACTCATTTTTGGAAGCTGTTGTGGCACTGTGATGCGCCACCTAAAATTAAAACTTTTGCTTGGAGAAGTGTGGTGGATGCTCTTCCTACTGGGATAAATAGAGAGAAAAGAAAGCTGGTGGAGAAAGGTGAGTGTTGGTGTGGACATGATCGGGAATCTGTAGAGCACCTGTTTAGAGAGTGCTTGATTGCCAAGCATGTCTGGAGGGGTCGTCGCTTGGGATCTGCTCTGAGGTTAACTCCCACGTTCGATGGGAGGATTGGCTGAGGGGGTGAGTCTTTTATTTGTCAAAATGGAAGGAGGAGAGACGAAGTTTGATTGGTAATTTCTTTAGTACTATTTGGACAATTTGGAAGGCCAGAAATGAGGTGCATTAGCAACGTCGAGGTTTCTGCGAGAGGGCTAGAAGATCAAATAAAGCGGGTGGGATAGTGGAGGGGCATAGGTAGGAAAGGGCATAGGAGGGGGAACAAGCAGATTGGGGAGGTTGTGGAGAAAGAAATATCTTATGGTTAGGGGGGGGGGGGGCGTGGTTGGGTCGGTTGAGGAGGGAGTGTGTGTGGTGGATGGGGCTTTTAATCAAAAGAAGGGGATGTGTGCGGCTGCGTGGGTCTTTGTGAAGCAAAACGTCAGAGTGACCCAAGGGGCACTTAAGGGAATGAGTGAGTCGACTTTGTGTAGCGAGATTTGGGCTATTCTTCTGGCGCTATAGGAGGGGCACCAACTGGGATGGACAAAGCTAATTATTTGGACTGACTCTACTCAGGCGATTGAATCGCTTGTCAATGACATGAAAGCACCGGTGGAATGCTGAGCTTTGCTTTGGAGTTGCAGGAGTGAAGTTCGAAAGTACGAGGCGTGCAAGATTGTCAAAGTTCCAAGGATGATGGTAAATCTAGCTCACAAGGAGGCCAAGAAGGCCATTCGTAGCTTCGGCTGCCTGTCTTAGGTGTAGTTAGATCCTTTTCTTTCTCTTGTGGTTTTTGTTGTGTTTGTTGTTTGTTTGTTTGTTTGTGTGGGTGTGTTTGTGGGATCCGGAAAAAAAAAAAAAAAAAGCGAAGGAGCGTCCAAACCCTCGGGAGGAGCTAATATGTGTCCAAAGCCTTGTTCATTTGGTGAGATATGTGAATGTGTGTGTTGCTCCCAATCCCAAATCTGAATTCTTGCGGAGGGGTTACACACTTTTACACTCCTCTTCCGGGTTCAGGGAGTTCTGACAGAGCACATCCATGGCGCACTTCACGGCTCGTCGAGCCCTAACAGCCCTGCTTTCTCGCTCCCAGTCTCTCTCATGTTCATGTTCGTCAGTCTCCTCTACAGACACTCAACTCGCCCTCGCCGTCATAGAGCGCCACCACCTCCGTCACTTCCTCCTTCCCAATTCGACCATCATCACTCGCTCCAAGACGTCTGGCTCAGGCTATTCGCCTCTCAATGACCCATCCCCCAACTGGAGTAACCGTCCCCCCAAGGAAACCATCTTATTGGATGGATGCGATTACGAGCATTGGCTTATAGTAATGGAGTTTCCCGAGGATTCAAAACCTTCACCTCAAGACATGGTCAACACCTACGTTACAACTCTAGCTCAGGTCCTTGGCAGGTGAAACCACTTATCTTTTGTTTTCCTCATTTCCGTTTTGCTGTTCTGGTTTCTGAGTATTGCTCCTGCTTTTATTTGCTCAAATTTTATTTGTTTTCTCGGGTTGCAGTGAGGAGGAGACAAAGAAGAAGATTTACTCAGTTTGCACAACAACTTATACTGGCTTTGGTGCCTTGATTTCTGAGGAGCTGTCGCACAAAGTTAAAGGTGGAATATTGCAAGTAGTTTCAGTTTTTCATCCATGGTTTCTGTATATTCCTCAATGTCACCATGAATTTAACTTATCTTGGTACTACAACTACACTGTTCTGATGACTTTTTATAAATACATACATACATACATGTATATATATGAGAACAAGTGAAAGGTAGCTTGAGGCTGGCTAAGTTGATCTCCTTCATGC
This sequence comes from Portulaca oleracea, assembly GCA_029582165.1. Lineage (NCBI taxonomy): Eukaryota > Viridiplantae > Streptophyta > Magnoliopsida > Caryophyllales > Portulacaceae > Portulaca > Portulaca oleracea. The sequence goes on along the minus strand of CM055883.1, from coordinate 22,270,772 downwards.
CCCTCTAGTTGAGACAAGTTTGTACTTTAACTACGGTAGGGTTTGTTCTTTTCCCCATAATATAGCCCCAAATCTGCAAAATTGAATGTAGCGCGTTCTCCATCATCATTAGAAAGGTCAAACTTGTAAGTATTTTGTCCTTTCTTTTCTAGAATCTCATAGGAGCCATCTACTCTTGGAATAAGCTTACCTTTTGCCTTGTGAGGAAAAAAAATCTGTCCTTTCCAAGGTGAATCTGTGCCGAAAAAATCTGTCCTTCCTGCTTGAAGATTGATGGTTCTTTTTTTGGTTAACTTGAGTCTTAGCTTGCTTAGACCTAGCGAAACTCAGCTGGCCTAAATGATCCAACTGAACCTAACCGAATTTGTCTCTCATCAAAGTTATTCTATTTCATGAGATAAGATTGTCGGACTAAAGATTAAGTGACTCAAAAGTCAAAATCAACCTGACCATACCCGACCAAATTCAAACTTGGTTGATTTTAACATGAGCCAACATGAATTGACCCAATTGGACTTGAACGACCCAATTGGCTGGTTTAAGCTTTGTCTATTTAATCATTCTATGCTTTACTTCACTTGTTGATGAAATTCCTTAGTCCCCTTCCCTCTCTTGTTTGCTTTTTAACTGAACTTAATTGATTCTCGTCAGTAGGGTATCCCATGCTTTAGTGCTCTTCTTCATTTTATATTAACAAATCCCCCAGTTAGTAGGATATCACATGCTTTAGCACTCTTCTTCGCTTTAGATTAAGAAAGGCCAAGCTGGAAAAAGGTGTAAGGGGATCCTTAGCCAAGGCACGGACAAGGGGATCCTGGAGCCTAGGCACAGATTTTGCGTATGTGAGGGGCAATTTACTCAAAATCCTTACAAATAATTCTAAAATGACGATTTGACAATAAAGTTAAATTGAGCGTCAAGTGGTTAGACAGTAATATAATAACGAACAACACATTAAATAGCATTAAAATATAATATTATACCATTATCTTATATTTTTGCTAAATATTAGGTCATTAAGTTGCATATAAAATATTAAGTGATATAATACAATAACAAATTAGTAAAACACAAAATAAAAATGCATAAAGTAAAGAATATGCATAAAATATAATATTATATCATTATCTATGTTACTTCGACTCTTCATTTTCCCTATCGTACCCGTGTTAGACCCTTGATATCCGGACAAGGGTACGACACTCGACACTTCAAATTACAATGTAAATATACAAAATTTCTTAAAAATAGCCGAGTCCGACACCCATATTCGTGTCCGACATGGACATGTGTACCCGAGTCTTAGTAACATAAACCATTATTATGTATTTTTCCTAAATATTAGGTCATTAAGTTGTATATAAAATATTAAGTGGTATTAATACAATGACAAAAATTAGAAAAACAGAAAATCAAAATGCATAAGGTAAAGATACCTACTCAAATGTTCTCCTCCCTCTTTATCCTTCTCTTTAAAGAAAAAAAGAAACCCCGTAGAAACAAGAATATGAAATAGAAAAAGTGCTTGTCTGTAAAGCCCAAGAAACGGAAGAGGAAAAATGTAGGCATGTGACATATCTATTAATAAGAAGAAAAGAGAACACAAGAAATAAAAAAAGAAAAAGAAAAGAGGAAGTAGAGAAGAATGCGTGGAGTGTCAACACGGTAGTGTACGAACGTTTCCCAACCATTTAATGACCAAAGCCCTAAATTTCCATTTCATATATGAAAATACCCATCAATTGACTCTCCAATTGTTAGATCTAAGGACTTTTGAAGTTTAGAGTTTTCAATTTAGGGTTAATTTGGGTGGTTTTATGCAATTAATTGAGGGATCAACCTCGAAATATTGTTATAGGAGTGAGGCAAGTATCAATTTGAGGATATTTTTCTTTTTTGGTTGATTTGTCCATTCGCTTCTAACACCACATTAGTTGAGAAGCCGCCCTTCTGATGCGCATTGTGCCTTGTTCCACATTCTCTTGATGCGCCTTATGCCTTGTTACAAAGCCCAGGAATGCACGCGGCTTATGAGGTCCTTTGAATGGGTATATGCGTTGCCGACCCTCTTTTAGTTGCCACAATATGTTCCACTTGCTTCTTTGTAGTGTGTGCCTTTCCAGACCAAGTATATCACTAGAGTTCTTTGTGAAGTACCAAGACTTCTATTCATTATCTTTGTTTGTCCATTTGTCTGGAGTGACAAACATAAGTCTGTCTTCTTCCGTTGAGTGATCCAAGATTGACGAGTTTAGTATCTTTATGAGAAACAATGTTCCTTGGAATTCTGTGTAATCTATCCACTTCTTGAATGTAATTGATATGTTGCTTCAATTAAGAAGACAAGTATTTGACTCTTGCTTGCTATGCCCTTTAGAGTATTTGAGGTATTGTTTCTCTTGCATTAGTTGCTTTAGCTAACAAGACAAGTGTTTGGCTCGTGCATCCAACTCGACTTAATCTTTTAAAATGCGTTCAATTTTTTTTAAAGATTTCATACTACTATACGTGAATGGGTTCTTACGTGGCTTGGTATGTGTTCTGGCTTGGGTCGTGTTTAAGCTAGAAGGTTAACTAAGACGACAGTGAAGCTTTGATACTAATTAATGTATGTGTGGCTACGTAGGCACGATGAAAGTGCAAGATAGCCAAGTATTCAACATGGGATACTCATTGATTGACTTAACCTGAGAATGAAGCTCAATCTAAGGAAAGAAAGGCAAATGATAAAAGATAGTGAGCGTTGAATGATACAGAAACACCAATGTCAAAGGATCACTAGGTGGAAACTTGCTTAGCTAAATCAAGATAGAAACACCATTTGATCTAATCAAACAAGCTTAACCTATCGCCATTTGAGTAGCCAATTCAAAATATAGAAATGAGAAATGAAAGCTATGGTTGTACTCACAAAGTTATCTCAAATCTAGCTTTCATTTTGTAAGTACTTAGATTTCTTTAGGAGAAGGAAACTTACTAATTAGCTTATCTAAGCCTAATTGCATCTTTGTTCGTAAGGATAACTTTACAAGAAATAATACAAAACCTTCTATTAAAAGTGTTTTTATGAAACATATACTTGAATAGCTGAGATTGTCTCCATGTGGACCATCCTTGTGAAAGGTAGCTTTTAGGCCTTTTTCATGCCTAAGTGAATGACCTTAAGTAGCTATGTCATTTATGAGGTCATGAAACAACTTTATTCTTGCAGTAAAAAATGTAAGCAAGCTGTTCAAACATCAATAAACGTGGTCAAAGCAATCAGATGATCAATAGCTCCAGATTAGGCTTCTCGACATTAATTCAACCTGCAGTTTCATTTAAGGGGTCGAACGAATTCCAAATAAGTTGCACAAACCTTTCTTGAAAGCTTAATCTAAGCCTTTAATATGACCACAAGTTTAAAGCACCAAATCTACAAAAGGTTGCTCATAGGTGGCAGATGATTTTTTAAAATTGACTGGAAGGTCAACACATTTTTGTGAATGCACTAGCAAGTTCCCTATTTTTCCAAAAACTGGCCATCGGGTGATATTCCTACTTTTTTGGGTGAAATATGGTGAAATGTGTTTAAAAAGACAAAAGTAGAATTAATCTGATTTCACTCTCCTACCCTTCATCTCTCTTCCTCATCCTCTTCTTCTACCTCACTTCATCTTTGTTAAAAACAATTGCCACTTCTTGCTTGAATAACCTCTCCCTCATCATCTAAAGAATGAGGCCCGTTTGAGGCCCCAAAAATAAGGGTTAAAACACTCAATACTCAATCTTCCTTACCTTCTGCCTCTCACTTCCTTCAAACCCAGAAACGGGCAGCAATAGGCAGTAACTGCAAAACAGAGGTTCACAGTCGCGAGGCAGTGGTTTTCGGTTTGGGATGCGATGGGGATGGGGGTGGCGATAGGGTTGTTGCACTTGGCAGTAAAGGTCGTATGTGGTTTATGAGCTTGAGTTTCGTGAAACAGGGGCAAGGGTGTGGTTTCTGGGTGGCGATTTCTGGGGAAGAAGTAGAGGGGTTGATTTTGGGTGTTAATGGTGGCGGATTCAAGTGGTCGGTGGTGATAAGGTGAGTGGTGTCTTTCTTGGGTGGCCTGTGGGAAGTCCAGATCCAAAGGGGAGGTATTTTAGTGATGGATGGTGATTCTGTGGAGGTGTACATCACGGTGAGAGCAATGAATCTCACAGTCGTTTAGGAGCATCTCACTGAAGTTTAGTAGTTGGAAAGTGGAGCTTGAGAATTGTGGAAGCTAAAGTAAGGCTTGAGGTAAGATCAATGCCGGAACCACAACCATTGGCAATGGTGGCAATGGGGAGGAAAGAAGAGCAAAGGGTTAGATAGAGAAGGGGAAAAATGAGGGGTAGAGAGATTGAGAAAAGGGTTTGTCTTATCACACACTTCACCAGATTTTGGCGAAAAATAACCGGTATAGTTGCCCCACCGCCAGTTTAGAAAGTAAGGAACCTGCGAGTGCATTAAACTAATGTGGTGAGCTTCCAGTCAGTTTTAAAAAACATCAGTCACCTCCCTGCAATTTTTTGCCAAATCTACGCATTGAACAAGTTATACAAACAAACTGAACGGGTGCCAGTTTGTTTGTGTGACCATTTTAGGAGTAGCACTTTGCAGGATTTGAGCAACCAAGGTTAGACATTCCTTGATCAATGCAACATCAATGAAGGGGGCTAGGGCCTTGCCTTGAAGGTGCTCAGTTGATCTCCATCAGGTCATAATTATGAACTACTTATCACTCCTGGAGACCTGTTATTTCATATAGAAAAAAGGTGCCATGTCGCTTGTGAGATTGCAGTTTAATTCTGGTTTGTATTGAATATCTATTTTATTGCTCCAATCTCTTTCATGGTATCATATCAAAATGGCATTTTATTTGGAGTTGCAAAGAAAGTTAGGATATAAGAGCTCCTATTAGCTTCTATTTCTGTTTTCCATGCTACAAAATTACAAGTACGAGTGTGCTTGGCCCAATATTTTGATCCTTCCTCAGCATTTTCCTCATAAGTTTCCATTGAATCATGCTTGTATGATCAAACTTCATTTATTATTATGATGGCTATGAAAGGATTATTAGTATTTATTACCATTTGAATTTATTGGATCTTTTCCTTTCATATGTTCCCTTCAATCAAGCAACCCTAATCGTTTAGTTCTCTAGTTTTATTGTTTCCTCAATGGTCTCTTAGTATGTTAAGCTCGGGAATCCAATTGCAAGGTCGTTATTTCCAGTTAGTATTTATTAGGTAAGTTGGTAAAATCTGGTGTTCTGTTGATTTTGTTGAATTTATCATATGAACTTTGTTTCAGTTAACCATGATTTGCACTTTACTCTATGGTTTGATTAGTCATGTATGTGACATTCCGTTGCCAATACTAATGCTTTGTTGAGAGCCTTGCTAGATGTATATGAATTGGATACTTGGAAGTAATCATGATTTACTGTATTGTGACAGGGCTACCAGGTGTTCTCTGGGTCTTGCCTGATTCTTATCTTGATGTGCCAAATAAAGATTATGGAGGTAAGTGATTAAACAAAAATGTAATGCTGATACAATTGTTTATTCTCCATTTGCTGCATATGCCTATGAATGGCACCGGAACGTGGCTGCTGTGTTCCGACTTCCCATGTAAGTGCATGTCCAGGTATTGTGCTTATTTGTGTCAGTAGTAAGAAAATAGTTTCCGGAGAAATGTTCTTTTTTTATTTTATTTTATTTGATAGGATAGTTTCTAGAGAAATGTTATGTAGAAATTACTTTTAGGGTGTGTTTGCCTGTTTGGTTGGGACTGGAAAATGATAGGAAAATAAAAAAGCTTCCATGGACAAAGCGAAATCAGTTTCATACATTGAGTTGAGAATGCTTGTAATATCACAAAAATGTTTGCATTCCAAAACCAATTTCCGTTGCTGTTCCGTTATGTGAGCTATTGGTGAAATATTGCGTTGTCAGGTGATCTGTTTGTTGATGGAAAGGTGATCCGTAGACCGCAGTATGATTTTAGTGACAGGCAGCCAATCAGGTCTATACCTCGCCCAAGGCATGACAGGCGCCCCAGCAGGGTGCAGAATGTTGGAAAAGCGCCAATGCAGTCACCACAAAGCCAGACACAGGCTATGCAGATGCCATTGAATGACCAAAGTGGGATCTCAAGTTCGAGGCAGTCCTAGCATCAATTAGATACTAATTATACTCAACTTCTAAAATTTAGTTATTGGGAGACTTCTTTCTAGATGTGCTTGTGTAGTTGTGTTTTGTCCCGATATTCACCAGAGCCAGTTTATCACATTTTGTTTTGTGCTCGTATATAATGAAAATCTTCGTCTGCAGACTTTTCCCACACGCATTCCTTTAGGTTCCAACTGTTACCTTCTGCATTTCAGCTGATTTATCTTTATAATTTATTAACTGTTTTTTTTTTCCAAAAACAAAATAGCTGGTAAACCTAACTCTTACCCCACTGGAAAACCCAAAAAACTGAAAACAAATTAAACAATTTACCCAAATCACTAAAAAAAGCCAAATACTATATATATATATATATATATATAAATATAAATATATATATTGTTATAGAATAATAGTGTGAATGTCCATGCCCTTACTTTTCTTAGTCAGTTTTCTTAGCGATGAAGAATCATTATATTATAAATACGCCCTCGATGCTAATGAAATTCATTTATTCCTTTTGCCTCCAACATTCTCTGACACTATTCTCTCTCAACTTTCTCTTGTATTCATAACACGTTATCAGCACCAAGCTCATACTCCTAATCTACGCACGAAGCTCATACTCCTAATCTACGGTATGAAGTTTTGCTTTCTTCGTTCTATTCCAAATTCGAAAGGGATTTCAATTGATAATTTTTTTACTTTGAGGCTTTATCATATGCAAAACTTTGAGCTTCAAACTAGCATGTTGCATTAATAATCATTATTGGAGTTCATTTTCCACTTAGTGTGCTAGCAATCATGACTACAAGTGCAACTTTGATATGATGTAGCTAACTCACCGACTCCACCGCTTAACAACTAATTTTTTAACTATTGTGTGGATTATATATATATATATATATATATATATATATATATATATATATATATATATGTTGGTGAGTGTAACTAAGATTTGTCAATAATCTTATACCATGTTTCCACTATCGGTAACTTCTCTCTAAATTCATTTGATTATTTTTGTTTAAAGATTGATATGCATTAACTTATACTCTTATTTATTGTTATAATTAAAGTTTATATCTTTTTATTGGGGAATTAGAAGTTCATCCCAATATTAAAAGTTGTATTTTATTAGTGACCAGAAGTTCACTAAGATATTGACTATTTTTTTTTAATCATATTGGTGAACCAAAAGTTCACCTCCATCTAACTAGTGAACCAGAAGTTCACCCCCATCTAACTACTAACTAACTATTAATATTATTGGTGAACCAGAAGTTCACCTCAATCTAACTATTAATGTTATTGGTGAACCAGAAGTTCACCTCAACCTCACTACTAATACCAATATTATTGGTGAACTGGAAGTTCATCCTAATAATATGAATTATATCCAATTTCATTGGTGACCAGAAGTTCACCATATTTGATTAACACACACATGATATCTTGCTGCTTGCCGCTTGCCGTTTTCATTGTTGTTGATAATATTTAACTTTACATGATAATCTTTGATTTCTTTTCCAAGATTATGATTCATTTTTATATATATATATATATTATATACTTTTTCACTTGGATATCTTTGTCCCTAACATGCTATTTGTACGTCTCTTATAGTACCATGTCGAACTTGGCCAACCTAGAGTTCATTGCCCTGGATATATCTGGTCAAAATTATTTATCTTGGGTACTTGATGCTAAGATTCATTTGGCTGCCAAGGGTTTGGGAGACACTATAATAAAGGACAACAAAGCCTCCGCCCAAAACAAGGCCAAAGCCATGATTTTCTTGCGCCACCACCTCCATAATTGTCTTAAAATAGAGTATCTCACGACTGAAGATCCATATGAGCTACGGAACCATTTGAAAGAAAGATATGACCACCAGAAGACGGTCATTTTACCAAAAGCTCGATATGATTGGATGCATCTCAGATTTCAAGATTATAAATCTGTAGCTGAATATAATTCAGCACTTTTTCGAATTACCTCACAGCTGGCATTGTGTGGTGAACCAATCACAGATGCAGAACTATTGGAAAAAAACACTTTCCACTTTTCATGCAAATAATGTGATTTTGCAACAACAATATCGTGCAAAGGAATTTGACAAATATTCGAAATTGATTTCTTGTCTACTGGTAGCTGAGCAGAATAATGAGCTTTTAATGAAAAATCATGAAAGCCACCCAACTGGCTCTGCCCCATTCCCTGAAGTGAATGTGGCAACATACGATCACCAGAGGGGCAATAGAGGTTACACCAGTAATCGGGGTCATGGAGGTAGACGTGGTCGTGGTCGTGGTTCAGGTCGCGGCCCCAGTCGTGGTCGTGGTCGTGGCAATTCTTTTAAAAGATCATTTGCCCACCAGAAGTGGGACACCAAACATTATCAAGCCAAACATATTGAGGAAATCCCATGTTATCGTTGTGGAGGAAACGGACATTGGTCGCGTACCTGTCGTACGCCGAAACATCTTGTGGATCTCTATCAAGCATCAATAAAGAACAAAGGAAAACAGATAAAGACAAATTTTATGCAAGATGATGGATCAATTGATGTGTCACACTTAGATGTTTCCGATTTCTTTTCCCACCCTGAAGGAAAGATCGATCATTTGATCGGTGATGGCAATGACGAGACTCTTATGGACTAGGATATTACCATATAGATTTTCATGAGCAATTTTGTAGCATGGCTTATGTTACCCATATCAACATGACTTTTAATTTTCTTTTAAGTTTCTAGATATTGTTAAGGTTTTTCCTTCCTTAATGTATGATTTTTGACATAATATCATATTTCTTCTGACGTTAATTTTAGTGAAGATCATGGACACTTCATCAATTGGAGTAATGAACAAAGAAGGAGATATGTGCATTGCAGATAGTGCAACAACACACACTATTCTGAAAATAAGAAGTATTTTTCTTGTTTATTAATGCAAGAAGCAACTATTAGTACTATATCGGGTAGTTCAAATTTAATTGAAGGCTCCGGAAGAGCTCACATAGTACTACCTGGCGGAACTTATTTTCACATAGATAATGCATTGTATTCCACCAAGTCTCAAAGAAACTTATTAAGTTTTAAGGATATTCGCAAAAATGGATATCATATTGAGACAACCAATGCAAATAACGTTGAATATTTGCATCTTATTAAATTTACATTGGGCAAAAGATGTGTGTTGGAAAAGTTACCATCATTATCGTCGGGGTTATACTTTACAAAGATTAACCCTATTGAAGCACATATGCTAGTAAACCAGAAGTTTACTAATGAAAAGGATTTTATCATATGGCATGATAGATTGGGGCATCCCGGATCAACAATGATGCGCAAGATCATAAAGAACTCATATGGATATACTCTAAGGGACCAGAAGATCCTTCAAACTAATGAGTTCTCTTGCGCAGCTTGCTCTCAAGGAAAATTAATCATAAGGCCATCACCAGCTAAGGTAGGGGTGGAATCCCCTGCATTTCTGGAATGTATACAAGGTGACATTTGTGGTCCTGTAGACCCACCATGTGGACCATTTAGATACTTTATGGTATTAATTGATGCATCAACTAGATGGTCACATGTGTGTTTATTGTCAACCCGCAACTTGGCATTTGCAAGATTGCTTGCTCAATTGATTAAATTACGAGCACATTTTCCAGATCATTCTATCAAGAGAATTCGTCTTGATAATGCTGGTGAATTTAACTCTAAAGCCTTTGATGATTTTTGTATGTCAATTAGCATAGAAGTTGAGCATCCAGTGCCGCATGTTCATACTCAAAATGGTCTTGCAGAATCATTTATTAAGCGCTTGCAACTAATTGCAAGGCCATTGCTTATGAGAGCAAAGCTTCTAACTAGTGCTTGGGGACATGCTATATTGCATGCTGCCACATTGATCCGTATACGGCTAGTTGGTTATCATGAATTTTCTCCTCAACAATTGGTTTTTGGCCATGAACCAAATATCTCCCATCTACGAACTTTTGGATGTGCGGTGTATGTACCTATTGCCCCGCCTCAACGCACTAAGATGGGACCCCAAAGGAGATTGGGAATATATGTTGGGTACGAATCTCCATCCTTAATTAAGTATCTGGAGCCATCAACTGGAGATTTGTTTACGGCACGATTTGCCGACTGTCATTTTGATGAGACAGTTTTCCCAACATTAGGAGGAGAATCTAAGCAGTTGGGTAAAGAGATAAGTTGGAACGAATTACTGCTAAAGCATCTTGATCCTCGTACAAAGCAGTGTGAACAAGAAGTTCAAAACATAATTCGTTTACAATCTCTAGCGAATCAACTGCCAGACGCGTTTACTGACCCAAAGAGAGTCACTAAATCTTACATCCCAGCTGCCAATGCTCCTATTAGAATTGATGTCCCAGCAGGACAAAGTGCTATTGCTAATGAGTCTAGACCACATTTGAAGCGTGGCAGACCAGTAGGTTCCAAAGACAAAAATCCTCGAAAAAGAAAAGGAGTAATGAATAATGATAACCAACACGAGGAAAAATTGACTCCAGAAGAGTCCCCAGACATGACAAATGTGGAAGTTGCACAACAAATTCAACCACAAACTCAGGTACCTGAAAATTGCAATAATGATGAGATCTCAATCAATTATGTCATGACTGGTATAAGATGGAACCGAAGTGAAATTGATGTCGATATAGTGTTTTCATATAATATAGCACTGAATATCATGAATGAAAATGAGGATCATGAGCCAAGGTCTGTTGAGGAATGCATGCAAAGAAAAGATTGGCCAAAATGGAAAGATGCGATTACTGCAGAGTTAGATTCCCTTACAAAAAGGGAAGTATTTGGACCTGTAGTCCGTACACCAACAGGCATAAAACCAGTTGGATTCAAATGGGTCTTTGTGCGAAAACGAAATGAGAAAAATGAGATCGTGAGATATAAAGCACGATTAGTCGCCCAAGGTTTCTCACAGAAACCAGGCATCGACTATGAAGAAACATACTCCCCAATAGTTGATGCTACTACTTTTCGATACCTATTGAGTCTGGCAGTACATGAAAATCTCACTATGCATCTTATGGATGTCGTTACTGCTTATCTATATGGGAAACTTGAGAACGACATTTACATGAAACTCCCTGAAGGATTTCAATTGCCTGAAGCACATAATAAGAACCCGCGAGATCTTTACTCAATCAAGTTGAATAGATCTCTATATGGGTTAAAGCAATCTGGACGCATGTGGTATAATCGCCTCAGTGAGTATTTATTGAAAGAATGATATATAAATAATCCTGTTTGCCCATGCATTTTCATAAAGAGATCAGGATCCAAATTCGCTATAATCGCTGTTTATGTTGACGATTTAAACATGATTGGAACTCCAGAAGAGATCCGAAAAGCAGCAGATTACTTAAAGAAAGAATTTGAAATGAAAGATCTCGGTAAAACCAAGTTTTGTCTTGGTTTACAAGTTGAACATTGTAAGAATGGAATATTTGTGCATCAGCCGACTTATTTAGCAAAAGTGCTAAAACGATTCTACATGGACAATGCACATCCATTAAGTACTCCTATGGTGGTGAGATCACTTGATGTGAGAAAGGATCCATTTAGACCATGAGCAGATGATGAAGAACTCCTTAGTCCCGAAGTACCATATTTAAGTGCTATTGGAGCATTGATGTACCTTGCTAGCTACACACGACCAGATATTTCCTTTTCTGTGAATCTGTTAGCAAGATTTAGCTCGTGTCCAACACGAAGACATTGGAATGTAGTTAAACATATATTTCGATACCTTTGAGGTACAATGAATATGGGTTTATTCTATCCTCATGAAGTGGCAACAGATTTGATCGGCTATGCTGATGCCGGATATTTATCTGATCCTCATAATGCCCGATCTCAAACTGGTTATGTGTTTACTTGTGGTGGAACTGCCATTTCTTGGCGATCTATGAAGCAAACCATAACTGCCACATCTTCCAATCACGCTGAAATCTTGGCAATTCATGAGGCTAGTAGAGAATGTGTGTGGTTAAGATCTGTGATTCAACACATTCGTGGAACTTGTGGTCTATCTTCAGGAAAAGATGTTCCCACAATTTTACATGAAGATAATGCTGCATGTGTAGCACAACTAAAGGCAGGATACATCAAAGGTGATAGAACAAAGCATATCTCGCCAAAGTTCTTTTTCACTCATGATCTTCAAAAGAGAAATGAGATTAATGTTCAACAAATCCGTTCTAGTGAGAATTTGGCGGATTTATTTACTAAGTCTCTCCCAACTGCAACCTTTGAGAAGTTAGTCAGCAAAATTGGGTTGCGTCGTCTCAGAGATATCTGTTGATGCTCATATCAGGGGGAGATTATACGTGTTGTACTCTTTTTCCCTTATCTGAGGTTTTGTCCCATTGGGTTTTCCTTGGAAAGGTTTTTAATGAGGCAGCACATGTTGGCGTATCAAGAATTATGCACTCTTTTTTCCTTCATTAGGATTTTTCTCTATGGGTTTTTCCTAGTAAGGTTTTTAACGAGGCATGTTCATTTGGTAATGGACATTCAAGGGGGAGTGTTATAGAATAATAGTGTGAATGTCCATGCCCTTACTTTTCTTAGCCACTTTTCTTAGCGATGAAGAATCCTTGTATTATAAGTACGCCCTCGATGCTAATGAAATTCATTCATTCCTTTTGCCTCCAACATTCTCTGACACTATTCTCTCTCAACTTTCTCTTGTATTCATAACATATATATATTTTTTTGGAAGAAATATATATATATATATATATATATATATATATATATATATATATATATGGAAATTGGATTCTAATAATCACTATTTTTACAAATTGGATGACAATAATCCCTACTTTCAACTTGTATTCTGATGGTCAAAAAAAAATTGTATTGTAGTGGCACCAAATCCATCACCACATTCTTTTTATTTTTTTCATGCGTACTCTATATTGTTTTAATTTTTTTCGTTCGTGCCCCAGATAGGTAATAAAGTGTAGTTCTTAAAACATTTTTTAAATTATTTTTTTGAGATTCCGATCAATTAATATGATTTTTAAAAAAAGAATAAAATTGAAAAAATCATAAAAAATGGAAAAAAAATCCAAAAAAATTGGGAGAAGTGCTGTAAATTCATTAAAAATCGTGGTAAAGTGTTATACAAAGTTTTGAACCAAATGCAACACAAAATCTATGATATTTAGGGTATACTCTAGATTATGTCCCACTACAATACAATTTTTTTTTTTTGGACCACAAGAATACAAATTTAAAGTAGGGATTATTGTCATCCAATTTGTAAAAGTAGGGATTGTTAGAATCCAATTTCCCTATATATATATATATATATATATATATGTATGTATTATGATGTTAAAGAAAAGTTATGTGTCTTTCAAAAACAAATGAATGACTTGTTGCGAAGAACAAGTAGGTAAGTGGGTCAACTTGTTTGATTGGTTTGATTGGGTTAGACCTGTTGACCCGGGTCACCGTTTGAACCAATCAAAATTGGCATAATCCAATCATTAGTAAAAGGAATTTTGGACGCTAATATACTGAACTTTTGGGGTATTAGACAATAATGCACTGAACTTTGACCTTGGACAATAATGCATTGAACTTTGGGGGGTGTTGGACAATAATGCACTCGAAACAATTTCAATGGTGGCGAACTTGGTGACAATCTTACGTGACAGACCGAGGAGACAAATATTTTTGGACAAATTAATATATTTTTGTTATTTGATGCTTTTCCTTTAGAAAATTAATAAAACAAAATGTATTAAAGAGATGTACTCTTTTTATTGATATAAGACGTAAAGTATTACATTACGTTTTATAAGAATCAATACAAGCCATGCTCTTCTTCCTGTCCTTCAAAAGCGCATCTTCAACTGCAATACTTTATTCTCTCCTTTTACCTAACTTATCCCGAATGATTTTCAAGTTAGTCTCTTATTTTTCTTTTTCTTTCTTTTCTTTTCTTTTTTTTTTTACTCTCCTTTTGCCTGACCCGCCTCGAAGAGGTTTTCAAGTCAGCTACTCTATAGTTTTTCACTCTTTTTTCCTTTTTCTCTTTCTTTTTTTCCTCCTCATAAGCAAGTGGCCTATTGGCAGTTCGGTTGCTTGCTTTTATAAGATAGTACATGTCTAAATAGCTAAGGATATCGACCCTTAGAGGCTTAAACAAGGTATCTCTTCAATTGATCCAAGTTCACATGTTGGATAGCTAATCGGGCGGCGCCTCCTGGAGGGATAGAAATAATGACATAGGGACCCTTCCGTTTGGGGCAAACTTGCCTCGAGGATCTTGGCGCTCTGCCCTCATTTCTTGTAGCACTAGATCCCCTTCTGCTAAATCCCGATCCTTGACTTTCCTATTGAATGCTCGAGAAATCTGACTCTGATAAAGTTGAATGTTATGCAAAGCGCGGAGTCGTCTCTCATCCAACAAGACCAACTCCTCATATCTAGCTCGGGCCCATTCAGCTTCAGGAATTTGACTTCCAGCGATGATCCTCAAGGAAGGAACGACAAGTTCTACGGGCAAGACTGCTTCCATCCCGTACACTGATAGGGCCACAAGCGCACGATGTACGTAGTAGCACGCCGAGGTCGATCCCACAGGGACTCATTTAGCAGCACAATAAACTAATCTCTATCTCGATTGCTAAGCTAATCATGTTTTAGGTTTTCGAAAAGGTTTAACAACTAATAAAACTAATAAAGTAGGAAAGAAAACAATCAAAGAATCTATCAAGAGAGAAAGACTTCTAGGGAGATGCTAACCTAACAACGAGTTCGATTACTAAAACCTAGCCTGCACAATCATACATTCAAGAATGAATCAAGAATCGACAACCTCTGAATTCTATCGCCCTTTCGATGCTAAATAGGATTATTCTAAACAACCTAATCAACAACTTTCGTGTGCCTTTTAGGTTAAACAGAATTAAAGGTCTCAAAAAGTCAGGTTATCTAATGATTCCCTAGTTCACTACTCCTTTCTCAACTTTCGCAAACCTAGGTAGACAGGTTGGTAGTCAGATTACCCTAATTCAGCTTTCAGTACTTCTCAGGTTAATCTCTAACTCATGAGTATTCGAGCGCTCAAAGAACAAACATGAACATGGAAAACACAACCTTCTATTGATTCAAAACAAGAATTCATGCACTAGCTAATAATATTAAATTAAACTACATTGTATCGGGTTGCAAAACCCTAGAATTCAAAGAAACTATTCACTCATTGTCAAAGAAAACATAATACAAGTTCCAAACATCATAATCAATTCTCAAAACAAGAAAGAAATCGAAAGGAAATATAACTACGAAGAATTACAACCGTCAAGTCTTTCAATCTCGGGGTAGAGTCTTCCTCGCGAGCGTAGATAAATTCTGATCTTGGTCTTGATTAATGGGGAGGAGTACATTGGGAGTATTTTTGTGCTTTTTCTCTTTTGGGTGGATGGTTGAATAATAGTATGAGGGGTGAATGGTAGGTGGTGTATGTTGGATGAATAATAATCAATCCCCATATAACCGTCTCCTCCTTCCTCTTTTGCTTGCAAGTCACGGTCGAACACATGAGGACAGCTGTCAGCCACGGACCGTGGCCATCACCACGGCCTGGCCGTGGCAGCTATTGTCTCGGTTCACTTTCGCTTCTTGTGCTGGGCGTGAATTGGTTCAACTGGGCCAATGAAGTCAACAGCCTCCACTTCCAATTCTTCTCATTGGGCCGTTGAATGGGATGAATGAATGAAATAAATTCATCCACTTCTCCCCTTTGTGTTTCGGACCGCATGGAAAGCTGGCCCAATGCAATTAATTGTTTCTCCCTTTTCATTGGGTCGAAACATGACCGCATTAATTGAATGAATTGCTTCCATTTCTCTTTTCTTTATGTTGGACCGAATGGAGTGGAGCAATTGAATTGCATTGGCCTCCACTCTTCTCCTTAATGATTGGGCCGTTGAGATGGTGGGTGAATGAAATGAATGGACTTCTTTGATGATTGGACCGAACTAAGGGTGCATGAATAGAATCAACTGATGGTCCATATGCAATTAATTTCTTCCCTTCCCCCCTTTTCCTTTTGTGGTTGGGCCGAATGAAAGGTTGACCGAATTGACGATTGCTGCTGCGTCACGGACCGTGAGGTCCGCCCCGGTCAAACCGTGGTGGCGTCTGGCCGTGGGTCTTGTCGTCCGTTCGATCCCAAATTCATACCATGGTTCGGTATTTAGTAGGGGAGGTCTCTGATGTACTCAATCTCGTCAAATGTTGAGAGAAAATTGGTGTTTTGGCCTCAAAATCTACAAATTCACATAAAAAACAACACCAAGTGTAATAGGGAAATCAAAATAAAAACCAAGTTTCACACATAAAATTATCCTTAATTCCCTATCGAAAAGCCCTAAAAATATAGTCATGAAACGCAGTTATCAAGATTGCAAGAGGTGGAGTTGAAGCAGGAGGTGATCTGCTTGTGGGCAAGGGAGATAGGGACGGGGAAGGTGAGATCAGATTTGATGCCGAAAGAGATGGAGTCCCACATGCCTAGGGTCACCCGAGGGGACAACCGGATTAGGCCGAAGGCTAATCTCCTGCACATGGCCAAAGCAGGAGAGGCCACTTTTTCTTCCATGGCAGTGGCAGTGATGGGGTCGTGTAGGTAAGCAGTGTGGATGACAATGTAGTTATGGTGGGTTGAAGGCAGTGGCTTTAGTCGAGATGGGGATAATGGGTTATGTCTTTCTTTTTAATTAATAAATAACGTCAATTACTGTTGGTGCAATTCCGAGCTCCTAAAAAATGGGAGGTTTCTAATTCGTCTCATTTGGGGGTGATAGAGCATTGCTATTTCGTTCCTAAATTCACTCTCCAAACAAAAAAACTCAGGAATTAGAATACCTAGGTTTCTTATTCCGTTCCATTTTTAGTCACTAAACACACCCTAAAAATATTAGAGGTATACTACATTAAGAGTGAAATTAAAAAGTGGGTGTTAAAGAATGAAAATTGTACGACAATTGATTTTTTTTTTGAAATTATGGTAGTCCATAAACTGTTACAACTGATAATGTAAATTTAAGCTATTCATTTATTTTGCAGGTTGTAAGATAATTGATCATAAATCTCTTCAACAAGAAGGCGACATCATTCACATAGATGAATATTCCGTCTAACCTTTCTGCCGAGACTAACATTGGATACATCAAAATTTATGAATGAACTAGGATTAATAACATGATTTCTGCTATAGAAAGTTGCCCGATTTGCTGATTGTTTAATGACTAGTTCGATTTCATACCTCAAATCTTGAGATCTTTAATAAAACTAATCTTTTTCCCATCTTCATAAGCACGTCTCACTAATTATAATATAGTACGTTGTTCAATATTAAAAAAATTGGCTTGAGAAACAATCAACCAAAACCCCCTCCATCAAATCTTTAGACATTAGAAAATCTCAATAACAGTAAACTAATGGTAGACAACCCTATAATTAGACTCCATCAAATCAATAAGAGATACAAAGAAATATTTTGCACAAAATCGTGTCTATTTCTATTGGAGACTATGGGAAGCAACAATTTTGGCATCACACAATAAGAAGCTTGGAAATTGTGTAGTTTGAAATGGCTGCAAGTAACTCTTTTTCAAATCTAAAATAGAGGGCTTCACCATTGGTCACTAATCACCTGCCATTTGCCACCTATGCCACAATCATGGAGGAGATAAGAGATGAAGCTTAGGGTCTAGTTGGGAGGGGGTTATAAACAAGAGTAGGAGTATATAAGAGTAAAGAATGGTGGGAGTAAGTGAGTATTTGTAGGGGTAGATAATCTACCCTTGCTTGAAAGGTTCTTTTCAAATTATAAAGAGAATCAATAAGAGTAATGAAGCGGGTCGAGGTCCTTACTCGAAACGTCGCAAGGGCAAAGTATTTCGCTTCCCGGGAGTCCGTTGAGCTTCAATTCCATTTGGATATGGACTAAGGACTGACATTTACGGCCATCCTACAGTTTTTTTTTTTTTGGGGGGGGGGGGGGGGGGGGTGTTTTTCCTAATCGACACAAATAAAGGAGGGGCCGATGCGACGATATTTTGGGAGAAAGGTGTGCCTTTAACTGGGTGGTCAGGAAGAGGTCACATACATGGCTAAGCAGATCGCGACCTTGACCCATAGTTTGTTAATGCTTTGGCTAGAGGTGACTCAAGTTAGGAGTCATGACGTCCACCTTGGTCACGATTGTGACCCTGACTTTCCTTCCATGCCTTAGTCTTTTGAAGATCGTGAATACTGGACCAGAAGCAAGTCATGATCATTACATCTTCAAGTGATGGTTGTGGCTCTTTTTTGCGTCGAGTCTGTCATGACCGTGGCATGCCTTTTCACTCCCTAAACGCCTTGCCAAGAACAGTGTCACGACCGTGAATTCTTTGGTCACGCCCGTGACCCTGTGAAGAATTCCTTCAATCGTGCGATGTTCTTGAGGTCACGACTGTGACAAGGTCATGTCATGCTTGTGACCCAATGAATCTCAGTGACCCCTTGCACAAGACACCGGCTCATAGTCGCCGGGTCATAGTCGTGGCCTTCCCTGGTCACACTCGTGACCTCCTAGTTTTGTTTAGCTAATATAATTTTAATTAGGGGCAGTTTTGTCTTTAACCTTATATTACTTTAGCTAATTAATGCCAACTTTAGTCCTCTCTCTTATTTAGGATTAATTTGAATTTTAAGTTGTAATCAACTTAGTGTTAATTATATACTTTTTAGTTAACCTTTCTCGAGGTTTTAACTCCCTTCCTTACCTATACATGGGTAATTGGAAAAGAGATTGGATTAGCTCTGGATGATTAATGATATGGTAGCTGGAGGTCGCTGGCAGTTTGATGATTAACCAATTGGAGACTCGATCTTGAGCTTCTGCAGACTTCGATCCTTGGCGCTTGGTAGCTGGATTTTGCGGGGTCAACATCTTTGGATTTTGCGGGGTTTTTCATCTTCAGCTATTCGAGATCGAGATCAAGCGTCCGCGCCCTCGGCTCACCTAAATTTAAGGAGATCGAATCAGAGGACTACTTTATTATATTCAGAGATTGTATCCACATACATTCAAATATTAATACAAATTAATTTGTTTCTCAATTTCATGTCTTTATTTATTTTAGACTCGAAATTTGTGTTTACAATATAGCCAACTACAAAAAAACCAAATTCTACAAAAGTTTCCTAAACACAATTTTTCCTTCCCTTTATTCTTGATATGGATCACGTCAATGATCCTAATCAAGAGGAAGCAAGCCGACATCAAAGAACACACATGAGGTCTCCAGTTGAAGAAGCTCGTAATTAAGGCTGGGAAAGCCGAGTGTCAAAGATCCAAAATGTTCTTGGTGCTATCACAAGTCAACTCGAACAAATCAAACACACACCTCTAGGTTGAATCTCGACTTGTGAGAAGAGAGAGACCTTCCCCTAGACCTATCCGTCCTCCTTTTAATTTTGACTTGAGTGATGATGATAGAGGCTCTATTCACATGTTCCATTAAAGGGGAAGAGGTGATCATCCACCGAGAGAGGATTTGCACGACATCAAGGTTGAGCTCTCGGAGTTCAATGGCTCCCTCTATCCGGATAAGTATTTGGAATTGGTGCAATTGGTTGAGCGTATCTTTGAATCTAAGGGGTATAGCGATAAAAAGGCATTTAATGTGGCTAGTTTGAGGTTTACCAAGGTTGCTTAATTGTCGTTTGAGAGTGTAAAGGCGCAAAGGGCTCAAGATGGTAACAGAAGATTGCTTCATGGAAGAAACTAAGAAACTTATGAGCAAACAGTTTTTTCCTTGTACTTACAAGTAAGACATCCTAAGATGACTCTTTGCCCTTGATTAAGGGAAGAGAAGTGTTATTGAGTTATATCTAAGAGTCTTAGCAATTATTTATCAAGAGTGATCTCCAAGAATCCCTAGAACAAACGATGACGAGGTTATTGAATGGGTTGTCTCCCTCAATCGCCAAGAGACAATCATATCAGTCTCTCGAAGAGCTATACAACATTGCTATCAAGATTGAACGAAGGAAGAAAGAGAAAGCTATAACTAGGTATTTTAGCTGTCCTTTTACTTCGCCTACAAGGCCAAACCCCATGACTACTCCTAGGCTACAAGAAACTCCTCACTCTACACCCCCACCGCCTAGAGTAGACAAAGGCAACGCAATTGCTTGTCATTCTCCTACGACCTTACCTAAGAAGATGGAAGGGAAAATGTGTTTTAACTTCTAAGGCTATGGCCACTTCCAAGCCGATTGCCTTAACGGGAGAACATTGACTCTACAAGAGGTACAAGAAATTGAGGATGAACTTTTGAATGTTCAAGAAGAGCTGGAGTTTATTGTTGAGGACTGTTGTTTCCCGATGCTCTTAGACTCGATAAAGGAGAAATGCTTGTCGTACAGAGGACACTAAACTTGAATGAAGCTCCAATTGATAAAGCGCATCGAGAGTTGATTTCCATTTTGGGTGCACCGTGAACAATAAGGTTTACAATTTGACTATCGACAGAGGGAGTAGCATAAATGTGGTGTCGATATATGTGGTTGAGAAGTTGGGGCTTCCACTCATTCTGTACCCTTCATACTCCTTGAATTGGCTCAATAACAAGGGTGAAATCAAGGTAGCAAAACAAGCCCTAATCAATCTTTCAATTGGTTCTAAGTATCGTGATTCCATATTGTGTGATTTGTGCTAATGAATACGTATGACGTTTGGTTGGGGCGACCATGGCAATTCGACAGACATGGCATTCACGATGGGATAGAAACCACATATACATTTGCAATTGAAAAAATTAGGGTCAAACTTACAGCGTTAGCTCCTCATGAGACCATTAAAACCTGATGAGTCTGAAATTGTTGAAGATGAAGAAATACCTTGTAATGTCAAGAGTGTTGTCATGTGGTCTAACCCTACTTTTTCCTTATCGCCCACTGATGAATTGGATGAAAATTGTGGATTGGAGTCTGTATTTAATAAAAATTGAGTTGATGTTGAGTGTGAGGATTCTACTGTGTGTTCCAATGAAATTGAAATTATCTTCCCACCTCCCTTACATGTGATTTGATTTCCTAAACTCCTTTCTCATGAACATGAGTTTATGAAGTCCCTAGGTCTTTTAGGAGGGTATAATTTCCTCACTGATTCCTATAGCACCTACCTAGAGGACTTGTCTTGGAGAATCATTTTTGTGCATTCATTCCATTATTTGACTGATTATTCCAAGGCATTCGATAAACTGTTAAGAGCACTAACGTTTGTTGATGAAATTTTGAGATCGGGCTCTTACGTTCACCACTTGGAGATGCATGCGAGAATGCATGACTTGTTACTACGGGCGTTGAATGGTTCTGACATGGTGTCTAGCATCTTGAGGTGAGATGGAGTGGCTGAGGCTCCATAGCTGGTTTTATTTTTCCGAGAGTTCATTGTTTGGGTATACTCAGTACCCAACCTGGTAATATCCTTCCTTATCTTTCTTTTACGGTTAGTGAGTTGGCTTTCTTTTCTTCTTTTGTTTTCTTTTTATGTGTTTCTTTTTCTTTTCTTTTGGAATGCTTACTTACCTTACTTCTGTTTCGAATGAGGACAACTTTGGCCTTTTTGTGTGAGAGTGGGATGACATGCATGCCGGCTTGTGTTTTTCTTTTCTTTTGTCAGTTTTTCTTTTGTGTGATCTTTGTTTTCTTTTGTATGTGGTGTTACCTTAGTCACAATGAGGACATTGTGGCGTTTTTGTGTGGGAGTGGGGTGGCACAAGTGCCTTACCAGTTTTTGGAAGAGAAACAACTTTAGTTACCATTGAAATTAGGCGAAATTTTAAAATTTTTATCGGCTGGAGGTAGTTTGTATATATGGCTGTGTCGTTGATTGCTAGAATAGAGCAATTGCTTAGTTAGGAATAGTTTGTAAATGCTTGATAGGCTTCAAACTTGATTGTTGCTTTTCCTAAACATAATAACCTCACCTATATTTGCAACCATGTGGTCTCCTTAGAAATTCACTTCTAGGCTAGTTAATGTGTTGGTCTTGGTTTAGGAGGAAAGTTTTAGCTTCTTGAATATCCATACTCTAAGTAAGAAAAGCGGAAAAATAACGAAAAAAAAGTTAGTACACGTAACATGGTTTGTTAGACCAGTTTTTGTATCGTTCTTCTCAGGGAGCAAGGGGCCTAGGACAAAGCTATCTAAGTCAAAGGTCGGGTTAAGATTGCTAAGGTAAGGCAACGGGTTGAAAAGGTGATCACAAAGCAAGAAAACAAACTAAGGTCAGTCAAGGTGAAACAAACTAACGGGTTCAATCCAAGTGCTTACCCTATCTTCTCCAATCTCCGTTCTTCTTTTATGCAGATTGGTCCACCAAGTAGAAGCATACTTTTTCAGTTTTAAGGCTACTAACTTCACCTTATTCTCTTTTGAAACCTCCTTCAAGTCAAAAACCCTCTCTACTGTCTGCAACCAATCTAAGAAAACATCAGGATCTAACTCCCCTACATACTCAGGTATATCAATCTTGAAATCTAACTTCTCTATCCACCTGTCTTCCCTTCTTTCCTCCATCTCACTGTTCTCTTATAGCTCATTGATCCTAGGTTATCTCCTAACTCTCCTTCTGTGTGTAGGCCTAGGACCTCGACCTCCTCTTCCTGTTCTAATAAAAGGGTTCTCACCTTCTCCTTCCTCCATCTCTTCATCAATCTCCCTATTAAGTTCATTTCTATGCAACCTCATATAATACTGCAACTGTCACTCAAAAATTTCATTTTTTGCTCTATTTCTTCCATTTCTTTCAAAGTATGCTCTAAGACTTCCTCAGGTGTTCTACTAGTTCCGGCCATTTTAACTAATCACAACACACTCCAAGATAGAACACAATGCTCTGATACCAAGATGATGTATGCTAGCTCACTATGATCAGAGTATTGAACTAGAATGCACAATACAGTCACACACACACACAGTTGAATGCTTGTAGAACAATAACTATTTGAATGCAACTAGCTGGAATAGAAGACAACCCAATACATAATATAAAGGATAGGCTTGCTTACAGTTGATACAGACAAACCACAATTGCATTCAGGGGCAAGGGACTCTCACATTCATGCTTCTACAGACACAACAAAGCATAGATGATCAAGCACAGCTGACACTTGCTGGATTCTTGCCAATATCTAGTGACAGGAGCTGATTTAACGAAGGGTTGAGAGTTATAGGACACTCACAAACATTCAGAGGTTCTAAAACACTCGAGCATACTATTGAATAAACACTGATGATCTTTCATTGCTCAGAAACTCAGAATATAAAGGCTACAAACAGTTTGATTAGCAGCTGATTAACTTAAGTTAATCTGCCTAATCTCCCTGACTTAGTCTAACCTACAAAGCTTTAGAAATATTACAACTGATTACATCCTAATGATCTCGAGTACAACTTGTAAGAAAATAAAGGAAAAAAATACAAACTTAGCTCTAATTGGATCAAATGCCAAAAGGGTGGCAAAATGAACAATCACAAGCTTGCCTTACTAAGGGGGTAAATATTTTAGTTACTGAGGTAGTTCCCGCACAAACATTAACCTGGAAGTAATCTCAACAGGTTAAGATCGAGCTGAAACGACTAAAATAACCCCTATGACAGATAACGAAAAAACTTAACCTCAGGACTGAGGTTCTGGAAAAACTGATAGCAAACAATCCTGCTGGGATTGTCCGTTCTGGTACTTTAAACTTGCTAATGCCATGCTCGAACATGCTAGGGCTTGGCTTGGACTTGAAAATGGCATGACATAGAACAAAAAACGCCTAGGAAACCTTGGCTGAACCTTCCTCAATCAAGAGATATGACATTGAGAAAGACTGCTACTTGGACTGTTGCTGTTGGGAACTGACTTTGGTCTGAATGACCAATGTTGATGGGCTGAATGGCTGAAGTTGCCAAGACTTGTTTCACAAGTGTGTAACAAGCTTGGATGGATGATGTGGGTGGCTTAGTGGCTGCTGAAGGTGCTGTGAACCTCCTGCTGGGTAGCTGAACTTCTTAATGACATGCTGCTTCTGCTGGGATTTGGAAGCCTGCTATTTCAGCCGGAGATGCTTCCTTAGCTACTGAGTTTGGTGAATCAATATGGCCTTCTCCCTGTGCTGCTGCTGAAAGTGCTGGTGAAGCTCTTGTAGGTGCCTCCTTTGCTGGTGAAGTTGCTGCTGCTTGTTGCTCTTCAAGATGGTCTCCATCATTAGTGCGCAGTCGACCGTAGGGATTCTATAATAATTGAGTTGTAACCACCCGATTACGGCCTTAGTTTTCCGAAAATCTCCTTCTCGATTCTGCCCATTCCTAATAATTAATTTCATTTTATTCTTTCTAATTATTTACCCTTAATTATGTTTGCGGATTTGATAGTATGATTTGCGAAATTAAATGGATCCTAAGAATAACTAAATTTGTCCCTTAGGTGTATTTCTAAGCTTAGCAAACCCTTGAGACTCATCCAATAGTGATGTGGGTCAATTCGATTTCTTCCTCCTTGGTTGCGATGGAAAATCGGTACCTCACCAGCCAGACACGAGCAACCATCATCAGACAAGAATGACAACTTATTTCTTCAGCAAACACGAATAGCGAATGTCAAACACGAATGACACCGTATTTCTTCACAAGCCCAACATTAATGGTGACTACCAAAAATTCAAATCACCCCTACCAACCAGGCATACGGTGAACTGCCTTCACTAGCATAGTGTGAAGATCAAATTTAAAACCAGACCGGAAGAAAGATCGGAAGTTCGAAATCGTTTCTATCGAGGAGGCATAAGATAGGTTGTCATCACTAGCACAGCGTGAAGATCAAATTTCAAACCAAGCCGGAAGAAAGATCAGAAGGTTGAAATTGTTGCTAGCACCAAAAATAAAGATAAATTTAACAAAAAAACTTACAATAATCAATTGGCGTGACAATTTTAATCATTTCAAAATGTTGACAAACAATTCTAATCAGTTTAAAAAGTTTAGGGTTTAATTTTGACTGAAAAAAGCCAAGGTGGCAATTTTGAACAAAAATAAAAGTTGAGTGACAATCAATTGCAGACATTGATGTAAGGAGAAAGAAAATGAAACTTGATGATTATGTTATAAAAACCGGATCGATCGAACTATTTTAACCGATTTGGACGCAATTTGATGGTATGCACGGTTTAGTTTTTAATAAAATTCGTTGCATAGGTCCAACTGTTAAAAAACATAGAAAACTGGTCGACTCAGTTCAAATCGAAACCAGCGGTCGGAGGACGGGTTTTAATTTTTAGAAAAAAAAACTCTGAATTTTTTAGCTGAAATCTTGAGCCATAAAACCCTAATTTCCATTTTGATCCTCATTGTCATATGTACTACACGAGACTGCAACGCACATCTGCTCCAATCCAGCTGTGGCTCCACCTTACTAATTACTATCAGTCGTCAATAACAATTACTCCAACAATGTTTGTAGTTAAACACACTTCTAAGTTCTCTTTCTAGCTAAACATTGCTTCCTTCATCTTCTCAAAGTCGAGGATGACTGGCTCATGCTAGAGAAATTCAATCAAGCCTCAGCAAGGTCCCTCAAGGTATTGCCATTAATGGAACTTCAAAGATGATCTGACAGTGTTGGGGATTCGTCATGTGTGAGCATCAATTATATTGAGACATGGAAGCCATCTTGATTGTTGATTACTCACGACCTATGTTGTCAGACGCAGAACGATCATCAACCAACATGATCCAGGGGTTCAAAGGGTCAATTGGTCGAACCAGTTTGAATAGGTTAGACCGATTGACTCGGGTCACCAGCTAAACCAATAAAACAAGGCACAACCCGATCAACAGTACAAAATAATTCATATATGTTGATTCTGAAATTGTTGACCGCAAGTGCACGGTGTCCACTTGTAGCGTAGTCCGGCAAATATGGGTCGATCCCACGAAGACGGTAATATCAAATAAAAACCAACAAAGAATTAGCAAACTAATAATTAACTTATTAATAATGTAAACTAATTTAACTATGAACTAAGGGGAGGAAAATTAAATAAAAATAAACTATATAACACTTAAACTAGTTTATTTACGAGTTAACATAAACATAAGAAAATAAAATAAAAAGACTAGAATAATATACTACTACTACTAACTACCGTCTGTAGACTTTCAAATTATAACAAAATACATAAATAGCTAAAAGTAAATAATATATAGTAGTGCTAGGCTTTATTCTGACACACTAGACAACTATGATGAAACAACATGGAAAAAGACTACAAAGTAAAATACTAATAAAATAATAAGAAAACATTGACTCATGAGACAAACTGTGACGAAACTACAGGTAGACCATTGAAGCACTTTTACGACGATAGCAAGATAATAAAAAATAAAATAAAAATTGAAACCTTGTTATGTTAAAACTGGACGAAAGAAAGAAAAAGAAAAATGAAAATTAATGAGGTAAAAGCTTTGCAATGGCGTGAAACTCACCTCTAAAAACAGAGCTTGCAACATCTAAAACAGAGCACCCATACCAGAAAAATTCTCATCGGATGAAACTCAGATTAACCAAAATAGCTTCAACTATTCTCAGATCGAACCGAACGAATTCTGTTGTATTGATACTTGAATGGAAAAATTACAACTTGAAACTTGGAGCTCAAAATTTTGAAGGCAAGAATAAAACCTCACTTTGCAAAACTAAAATCTGGATATACGAAGAGGTTGAAAGCTAGAAAAAACAAAATGGATAGAAGGAAACTTGATTGATGAAAATTGATATCCCTACCCATCTGTTTATACATGAGTTTAAACCCAACCTAACTACCCATAATTAGCAAACTTCTGGGTAGTTCCTATTCTTCCGCCGCACCTCAAAATTCACGATCTGGTACTTGCTCGGTCAACCTGGTTCGTCGTTAGCCAATCACATCATAATTTGATTCTTGATAATCTTGGCTGTGGATGCTCCGAGTTGCTCGGGATGGGATGGTTGCGGTTTTCGTGGAGAAAGAAGGGCTTGGTGGTTGATTTTTTTTTTTCATCACGATGATTCTCCTATGTTGATCATAAATGATGAAGATAATGTTGATGATGACCAGGGAGAAGACAAAGGAGAGGGTGGGGTTATATTTTGGTGTGGATGGCACGTGACCCTAGTTAGATTCCTTCCCTCTTTTTTTTGTTTTATTTTCTTCTTTTTCTTTTCAGCCCAATTTAACTCTTGGTCGGTCCATGTCTGTCCAAATCAAGTCCAAAAAAGTTTCTTTCTAGTCCATTTTTCCAACTTTTATCATCAACCTGCAAAATTTAAATAAACTACATAAAAATTCCAACTTAACATTTATTTTGAGCTAAAATAAATATAAAGGTGCAGACAAAATACTGTAATTTTTTGCCTGAACAAACACTCTACACTTAAATTTTGCTCGTCCTCGAGTAAAAAGTTAGAGAAAAAAAAATAATAAGAAAGGCAAAAAATTCTAACTCACTTACGTAGGAATTACGGTTGCATTTAGCGTATGCAACAAGCCCTTTTAAACCCCTAGGTTTCCCCTAGTGGACGAGTAGGTCTCGTGAGGGTTTGCTGAAGATATACCCACAAAATCTATAATTTTTTTTCTTTTGAAATGGAAAGAAAATAAAAACAAAATACATAAAATAAAATAAAATAAAAGACTAAGAAAAATGGAAGGAAAAAACGGAAGGAAAATATACACATTTTAATCAACAATATTACCCAAGAAACCCAATTGTTAGCATGCATATAGACAAAATGTATAAGTCAAGACACTGATCTCACTGCTAACATCCACACATCAATTATCACCCGATCATTATGTAGATTAAGTGTTGGCCGGTAGAACCTCACATTAGGATAAGTGAACACTCACACTCATGTGTTAAAATTTTGTAGAGGTTCTCTCAAATTCTCTTCCAATGGCACAATCTACCTTAATCTTGATCATACTCTCAATTCTCCACCATTAGTAGGCTAAAATGCAATTATAATCAAGAGGACTTTTAAGGGTTGTAATGGAGGCTTGGGTTAAAGGTGAGGGACGAAAATCATTTAGGATATGTGGAGCTAAAAGCCAAGATGCTAATGGAGCACAACTTATTTCTCCAACCACACCTCAAATTTCCATAAACACCCTTCAAGCTACCATGTATCAATAATTTCAGCGCCTTTGGATGAGCTTTAAAAATAATTTGAAGTCCCTTCATGCCACTCTTTTATTCTCAACCTTTTTTTTTTTTTTGAAATGAAACTGAGAATAGCATGGGGAAAAAGATTTCACAACTCAAACCAAAGTATTATCACCAACACTTTGAATTAAACAACGACGCAAAAATATCACCGCTTATATATTCCCCTATATCATCATACATTTCCAACAAAGGTTGCTCCAATAGACTTGGCTTAGGGATATGGAGTGTATTTTGGCCAAGGGCTTAATAAATAGGTGTAACAATTATAAGGTAAAGGCTCAATAGGGTCATAAAAAGGGGTTAAAAATGTCACAAGGTGGCTTTTTGGCTCATGTAGCTTAAAAACAAAGAATGCCTCTATCATGTTATAAATGCAAATGCCATATATGGTCTCGAAGAGAGATTGACCAAGTTCTAGAGATATGTTACCGTGGAAGAGTCACACTCAAAAATGAACAAAGAGACTAACATGTATGTATTAGTCATATAGGCTCGACGTCTCACGGGTTCATCTACCAAAGTCAAACACTCACTCTAATATGAGGGGTTCAAGATTAAACATGAGATTTCACAATTTAACCATAGTCTATCAGATACATTCTGTTTATATACATGCTAACAAATTAGACACGAGGGGTCAAAAGTCAATCAAATTAGTATAAAACCTCCCAAATTTTATTTTATTTTATTTTATTTTTTTTGGGGGGGGGGGGAGGGGAGGACAAAAAGGAAAAAGGAAAAAGGAAAGGGAAAAGAAATCAATATGAAAATCACACACCCCCACTCTACACTTAAATTTTGCAATGTCCCCATTGCATAGAAAACATAAGAATGGTGCATACGGAAATAAAATAAAATAGCAATAAAATAACAATAAAAATAAACTAAGGGAAAAATGAAGAGAAAAACAAATAAAAAATAATAAAATAATAAAATAAAATAATAAAATAAAAATAAATAAGGTTTTGTACAAAGGAGCAATAGTACCGGGTTGAATGCTGGGTGCATTCAAGCAATCGTCTTCTATGTTATCAGTCTCCATACTGTGGTTTGTAGAGCATCAGCCACTCTACTTCTCTTTCCTCAACAGGTAACTCCAAAAATGGCTTCAACCTTTGACCATTGACTTTAAACTGCGAATCTGTTGTCGGGTCCTGTATTTCTATAGCAGCATGGGGAAAAACATGAGAAACAATATAAGGACCTGTCTAATGAGATCTCAACTTACCTGGAAAAAGGTGTAGCTTGGAGTCATATAGCAGCACCTTCTGGCCTGGAGAAAACTCTTTTCTTCGGATGTGCTTGTCATGAAACAGTTTGGCTCTCTCCTTATGAATTCTAGAGTTCTCATAGGCCTCCATCCTTATTTCTTCCAACTCACTTAACTGCAATTTTCTGTCTACCCCAGCTGCTTCTAAGTCAAGGTTCAAAGTCTTTAGTGCCCATATAGCCTTATGTTCAATCTCTACAGGAAGATGACATGACTTACCATAGACAACTCTGAAAGGAGACATGCCTACAGGAGTCTTAAAGGCAGTCCTATAAGCCTAAAGAGCATCAACAAGCTTGTCTGACCAATCTTTTCGGTTTCTATTCACAGTTTTCTCCAAAATCTGTTTGATCTGTCTGTTAGAAACCTCTACATGGCCACTAGTCTGGGGTTGATAAGGGGTGGCTAAGCGATGTACAATGGAGTACTTTTTCAACAATGCATCAAAGGAGCGATTGTCAAAATGGGTACCTCGATCACTAATGATAACCCTAGGCATGCCATACCTCGCAAAAATGTTTTCCCTAAGGAACTTCAAAACTACTTTGGTCTCAGTTGACCTGGTTGGCACTGCCTCTATCGACTTGGACACATAGTCCACAGCCAAAAGAATATACTCATTCCCAAAAGAAGAAGGGAATGGACCCATAAAATCAATCCCCCAAACATCAAAGATCTCAACCCCAATAATTGGATTAGGGGCATCATGTCTCTCCTACTGATTTTTCCAGTCTATTGACACCTAGGGCAACTCTTGCAGTACAAATGGGCATCCTTAAATAAAGTAGGCCAGTATAAACCACACTGAAGAACTTTGGCAGCTGTTTTCTTCCCACTAAAATGTCCCCCACAAGCTTGGTCATGACAAAATGACAAGACGCTCCTAATCTCATTATCAGGGATACATCTCCTAAAGATCTGGTCAGAACAATACTTAAACAAGTAAGGGTCATCCCAATAGAAAAATTTCACCAAAGAAAAGAATTTGTCCTTATCATGCTTATTCCAACCTAAGGGTACCTCACCAGTCACAAGGTAATTGACAATATCAGCATACCATGGTTCAGATTGGACCATGAGTAACTGCTCATCAGGGAAGCACTCGGAAATAGGGGACTCGCTCTGATTTTCTACAACGATTCGGGATAAGTGATCTGCGACCAGGTTCTCAGAACCTTTTCTATCCCGAATCTCACAATCAAATTCTTGTAGAAGCAAAATCCACCTAAGCAGTCTAGGCTTTGCATCCTTCTTCGAGAGAAGGTGCTTAAGCGCAACATGGTCAGTATAAACAATCACACGAGAGCCAATCAAGTAGGGACGAAACTTTTCAAAAGCAAACACAACTGCCAAAAATTCTTTCTGAGTCACAGTATAGTTCAGTTGGGCTGCATTCAGAGTATGGCTAGCATAATATATGACATGGGGTTTCCTATCCATACGTTGTCCTAAAACAACCCCTACAGCAAAGTCAGAAGCATCACACATCAGTTCAAAGGGCTCTCCCCAGATGGGAGGGTGTAGGATAGGGGCAGAAGTCAGGGCTTCTTTCAGCCGAGTGAATGCCTTCAAACACTCTTCCGAGAAGTAAAAAGGCACATCCTTAGCTAAAAGATTGGTCAAGGGTCTAGCAATTTTACTAAAGTCCTGGATGAACCTTCTATAAAATCCTGCATGCCCTAAAAATGACTTAACGTCTTTCACACAACTGGGAGGGGGCAGATTGGAAATCAAGTCAACTTTAGCTTTATCAACTTCAATCCCTTCCTGTGAAATTACATGCCCTAGAACTATTCCCTTTTTCACCATAAAATGGCATTTCTCCCAGTTTAGAGTCAAATTTTTCTCCCTACATCTTTCTAAAACCTTAGTTAGATTAGCCAAATAGTCGTCAAATGAGGAACCAAACACAGAAAAATCATCCATGAACACTTCAATGCATTGCTGAATCATATCAGAGAATATAGAAATCATGTAACGCTGAAAAGTGGCAGGGCATTACAAAGACCAAAGGGCATTCTCCTAAAGGAAAAAGTACCAAAGGGACAGGTGAATATGGCCTTGTCTTGGTCCCCAGGTGCTATGGAAACTTGGGTGTAGCAAGAGTATCCATCCAGGAAGCAGTAGTAACTATGCCCAGCTAACCTCTCAAGCATTTGATCCATAAATGTAGAGGGAAGTGGTCTTTCCTACTGGCGGCATTCAACTTCCTATAGTCAATACAAACTCGCCACCCAGATTGGACTCTAGTGGGAACTAACTCATTCTTGTCATTCCTAATCACGGTAACACCGGTCTTTTTAGGTACAACTTGAACAGGGCTGACCCACTCACTATTAGAAATGGGATAAATGATCCCATGGTCTAACCACTTAATGACCTCTTTTTTGACAACTTCTTGCATGGTTGGGTTCAGACGCCTTTGATGGTCTCTATGAGGTTTAGCACCATCCTCAAGATGAATTCTATGTTGGACAATGGAGGGGCTAATACCTTTAATGCCACCTAAGGTCCACCCTATGGCCTCTTTGTTCTCCTTAAGTATTTTCATCAGCTTACCCTCTAGGTATGGGCTCAGGTTGGAGGCAATAATCACAGAAAAGTCTCATTCGGACCCAAAAAGGCATACTTAAGGGAGTCAGGCAAAGGTTTGAGCTCTAACGAGGGAGCATCTTGTGTCACAGAGGGAGGGTTGTCAGAAGACTCAGGGGAGAGGGAATAAATCTCATCACAACAATTATTTTCAAGCTCATCATGATCGTACACATCTAGCCAATTAACAGTATCAGTCACATCATCAAACACAGCAGGTTGCCTTTGTAAACTAAAAATGTTCAGATTAACAGTCATGTTTCCAAAAGACAACTTCATCATACCATTCCTACAGTGAATCACATCATCAGATGTAGCTAGGAACGGTCGACCCAAGATGACATGTATCTAGGTCTCAGGGTTCACAATAGGCTTAGTCTCAAGAACAACAAAGTCCACAGGAAAAATGAACTCACCTACCTTAATCAAGACACCCTCGATAACACCCCTAGGGGTTCTAGTAGAACGATCAGCTAACTGGAGAATGGTCTTGGTAGGTTTCAACTGTCCCAATCCCAACTTCTCATACACGGTGTATGGAAGTAGGTTAACACTTGCACCTAAATCCAACAAGGCTCTATGGATGGTCTGGTCACCTATGACTATGGAAATAGTGGGGCAACCTGGATCTTTAAACTTGGGAGGGATTTGGTGCGAGATAATGGAACTCATATTAGAAGCTAAGAAGGCTTTCTTTGGGACTTGGGTTGTTCTCTTGGTGGTTCACAACTCTTTCAAGAACTTAGCATAAGGAGGCATCTGTTGGATCGCATCAAGAAGGGGAATATTGATTTTGACTTGAGAGAAAATCTCTCTGATCTTATCAACATGGGTCTGGTGCTTGTTATTCTTTAGCCTACTTGGGAAAGGGATAGCAGGTTTGTGAACCCGCTCAGCATTTGCAGGTACATCATCCCCCTTTTCAGTTTCATTTTGCTTATCCCCCTTAGGGTCATCTAAGTCAGGTTGTGGGGAAAGGGGAATATCAACTAGGATGTCATCAGTAACACCCTTACTAATAGAATCAGTCACAGGAGATGAAGGAAGGGATAAAGAAAGTTCAATGGGCACATCCCTAAGATCTTGCACATCATGACCAGCTAAACGACCTGACCTAAGTGAGGTGATTACATTGACCTTTTTCACATTATTATCATGGACTGGTGGGCGTATGGACGATGAAGCTATATTCGGGTTGGTCTCGGGTTGACTAGGAAAGGTCCCTTTTTCCCTACTGACTACGACTAGCTGAGACAATTGTTCGGCTATGGTCCTCATTGCCTTCTCTAAGCTATTCTGGGATCTTTCTAGATTGTTAAATCTTTTATCGATCTCATTGTAGCCCGGAGGTTGTTGCGTATGAGCAACTGGGACAAGAGGTGGTCTAGGTTGGCCTTGGTGAGGAGGTGGTTGGGCTGAGGTGTTTCCATGAAACCCTCCAGTTTGTGTGCTAGGTCCTCCTAAGTTCTGACCCTGACTCCAAGAGAAGTTAGGGTGATTTCGCCACCCTGGGTTGTAGGTCGAGGCAAAAGGGTCATTTCTTGGTCTCTGGTAAGCCATGTTCACTTGCTCAGTTGCATTTGACAGTTGGTAAGCATAATGAGGACAAGTACTCAAGGTATGGTCTAAGGCTTGGCAACAAGAACAAGTACTGCTTTTTGGTTGAGGAATAGTCAACTCTCTAACTGGTTCTCTAAGGCTGCAAACCTAGACTCTATATGGCTCAAGTCAGACACCACATGCATACCACCCTTGGAACTGGCGATTCTAGAGCTTAAACTGTCATCCCTAGTGGTCTCCCACTACATTGTTTTTTCAGCTAGGTCTTCTAGAAATTCCCATGCCGCTTTAGGACCCTTAGATAAGAATCCACCTTGGCACATAGACTCTAGCATTGTTCTAGTCTGTTGGTCTAGACTCTCATAGATAATTTGGCACAGACGCCATTGTTCTAGACCATGGTGGGGACACTGGGCTAACAAATTTTTGAATCTATCCATACAACGCCAAAATGGTTCCCTATCTAACTGAACAAACTGATTGATTTCATTCCTTAATTTTACAATTTTGCCATTAGGAAAATATTTACGCAAGAAGACTTTAACAAAATCATCCCATGTAGCAATAGACTTAGCAGGAAAACTATACATCCATTTCTTACATTATCTTTCAGAGCAAAAGGAATAAATCTCAGTCTAACCACATTAACGGAAACATTATGAAAATGCATCATAGCACACACTTCTTCAAATTCACTCAAGAATAAATAAGCATCTTCAGTTCCAGTGAATTTAGGAAGCATTTGAGTGTAATGTGGTTTTAGTTCAAGGCTCACATTATTTCCAAGGTCATGCACATTAAAACATGAAGGTATTGTCGAACGAGGAGGGTAAAAAATATCATTAAGAGCTTTTTGGTTTCCTTGTTCAGCCATTTTATCAGATTTAGGTTCAACCCTAATAAGTCTTCTTCTTTTAGGATCTCTAACCCAAACACTCATACAACGTCCAACACCTATAGTCAATTTTTTTTTTTTGGATTTTTTTTTAAAACTATAAAGCTATAAAAGTGGTCCAATTTAATTAATCAATAAAATAAAAAAATAAAGAAGACAAACAAAGAATAATAACCAAAAAAAAAAACTAAAGAAACGGACAAGATAATAAGTTTGCTAAATAAAAGTGGGTAAATCGAAGACTAACCGTCCCCGGCAACGGCGCCAAGAACTTGTTGATTCTGAAATTGTTGACCGCAAGCGCACGGTGTCCACTTGTAGCGTAGTCCGGCAAATATGGGTCGATCCCACGAAGACGGTAGTATCAAATAAAAACCAACAAAGAATTAGCAAACTAATAATTAACTTATTAATAATATAAATTAATTTAACTATGAAATAAGGGGAGGAAAATTAAATAAAAATAAACTATATAACACTTAAACTAGTTTATTTACGAGTTAACATAAACATGAGAAAATAAAATAAAAAGACTAGAATAATATACTACTACTACTAACTACCGTCTGTAGACTTTCAAATTATAACAAAATACATAAATAGCTAAAAGTAAATAATATATAGTAGTGCTAGGCTTTATTCTGACACACTAGACAACTATGATGAAACAACATGGAAAAAGACTACAAAGTAAAATACTAATAAAATAATAAGAAAACAATGATTCATGAGACAAACTGTGACGAAACTACAGGAAGACCATTGAAGCACTTTTACGACGATAGCAAGATAATAAAAAAAATAAAAATAAAAATTGAAACCTTGTTATGTTAAAACTTGACGAAAGAAAGAAAAAGAAAAATGAAAATTAATGAGGTAAAAGCTTTGCAATGGCGTGGAACTCACCTCTAAAAACAGAGCTTGCAACATCTAAAACAGAGCATCCATACCAGAAAAATTCTCATAGGATGAAACTCAGATTAACCAAAATAGCTTCAACTATTCTCAGATCGAACCGAACGAATTCTGTTGTATTGATACTTGAATGGAAAGATTACAACTTGAAACTTGGAGCTCAAAATTTTGAAGGCAAGAATAAAACTTCACTTTGCAAAACTAAAATCTGGATATACGAAGAGGTTGAAAGCTAGAAAAAACAAAATGGATAGAAGGAAACTTGATTGATGAAATTTGATATCCCTACCCATCTATTTATACATGAGTTTAAACCCAACCTAACTACCCATAATTAGCAAACTTCTGGGTAGTTCCTATTCTTCCGCCGCACCTCACAATTCACGATTTGGTACTTGCTCGGTCAACCTGGTTCGTTGTTAGCCAATCACATCATAATTTGATTCTTGATAATCTTGGCTGTGGATGCTCCGAGTTGCTCGGGATGGGATGGTTGCGGTTTTCGTGGAGAAAGAAGGGCTTGGTGGCTGATTTTTTTTTTTCATCACGATGATTCTCCTATGTTGATCATGGATGATGAAGATAATGTTGATGATGACCAGGGAGAAGACAAAGGAGAGGGTGGGGTTATATTTTGGTGTGGATGGCACGTGACCCTAGTTAGACCCCCCCTCTTTTTTTGTTTTATTTTCTTCTTTTTCTTTTCAGCCCAATTTAACTCTTGGTCAGTCCTTGTCTGTCCAAATCAAGTCCAAAAAACTTCCTTTCCAGTCCATTTTTCAAACTTTTATCATTAACTTGCATAATTTAAATAAACTACATAAAAATTTCAACTTAACATTTATTTTGAGCTAAATTAAATATAAAGGTTCTGACAAAATACCGTAATTTTTTGCCTGAACAATATACTTTTGATAAAAATAACCATTAAATTTCCAAGCACTTGGATAAAAATGCCACTAAACTTTCCAAAAAGATCAATAATGCCACTGGACTTGTAAAGCTGTCAAAACTACCCTTAACATTTCAATAATGATCAAATATACTCCTATAATTTTGTTTAACTGGATGTAGCTAGTTTCTAAGTTGATAATGGTTTTTAAAAAAAAAATCGAAAAAAAAAACAGAAAAAGGTAAATAGGAAATCGTTGGCATCCATCTTCCCATCTTCCCTCCATTTTCATTTCTCTCCTCTGAACTTTTACCCCTTCTTCTTCTTGAAAGAACATGCTCAATTCAACCTCAAAACCTTAAACCCTAAAACGGAGAACTGGTGAAGCAAACAACGGCGGGTCTGACGAACGAGCATCCACCCAGTGCCAATACAGACACCCACATGCACGCGCCTTTCTGGTACACACTGCAAACCTCCTGATTAGGTTGGCCATGGTTTGGGAGGTCAAGATTGAGGGATTTCTGCCACATTCACAACGAATGTTCAAGTTTGGAGTTATAATAGCAACATACACAGCTTTGGGGCTTCCCATTCACACCGTGAGAGTGAGAAAATGAGTTAGACATGGTGGGAAGATGAAGAAGATGGGAATGAAATTGAAACCGCGGAAATGGTGGAATAGGGGAAACAAAACGAAGAAGATGAAGAAGGGAAAGCTAGGAAGAAGAAGGAAAAGATGAAGGGACCTTTGATGTGAGGGAGGAAGAGGTGTGTTTGAGAAGTCTAGGGGTAGGTATTAATAATAGTTGGGTGGTAGGGAGGGATGTGAAAAGTCTGTTCCATGTTGAAAAGAGGGATTTTGGGGTTTTTTTCTTGAACCTAATTAAATGGTAACCTGCTGTAGCAGGTAAAAGGGGTATATTTGATCATTATGGAAAGGTTAGGGGTAATTTTGACATAGTTCAGTGGCATTTTTTATTATTTTAGGGTGCGTTTGGTTGGTTAATAACACCGGGGAAATGGTCAATTTTTCCGGGTTGACTTATTTTCCCCATGTTTGGGTGTGGGTTGATCTTGGAAAAAATTTCACGGTGGACCCATGACTTTCTCCATTTTTCGAGGAAAAGTTTTCCTTAGGGGGGGCTAAGGGAAATTTTTCCCAGGGAAATCTTTCCCATGGAAAACGTCCCACGGGAAATTTTCCCCAGGAAAAATTTCCCTGGGGTTCCTACCAAACGCTCCCTTAGAAAGTTCAGTGACATTTTTATCCAAACACTCTTAAATTTCCTAATCTAGTTTTATACAATACTATCGGTTTAAGAGTGTTTGGATATTTATATAAACATGTCTTGTTACTCTTAAAATGTGATTTTAAGGATTAATTTATTTGATCATAATAGTATTCTCCCTCTCCTAGTAAAAGCAAAATTAATTTTAATCAAATATTATTATTGTTTCCTATAAAAAAAATATATATATTACAGTTTATAGTTGAATTTTCTCTAAAATTATCGAGATAGCCATTGGAATCTAGGATTCCTATTCAACCAAAAAAAAAAAAAAATGATGACAATAGAATCAGAATGTGTATTGTTCAACATGTTTAATAGAACCCATATCTCTCTCAAAATTTATCCCTTTGGAAAACTCATCTCCCCCTCCTCTTTTTCCAACCATTTTCTTCTACTTTTCCAAATTTCAACCTACCATCCCCTTGCCTGTATTTAATACTCTTCTCTGTAAACACCATTCCCATCCCATCGCATCCCTCATCAATTCATCTTCTCTCCATGCAGCACCAAATATGTTGGGTATCATCTCTATTCGGTTTGTTGCTCTGTTTCATAATTTAAACTTGTGAGTTGTCATTTTGCATTTACATGACGAACGCCGTTACAAATGGCACAATACAACAGCAACAACCCTAGCCTGATACACGTCAAGTAGTAGCCAGCGACTCGTGGGTCTCATCTTGTAGAGTAGCAGCAACAGAGCAAAGTGAACAACAAAATCAAACTAGGGTTTCAACAAAGGAAAAAAAAAACTTTTGTATCTAAAAATAGAAAACCGGTGCAACTATAGGTTTCGATTGAACCGGACTGTACGAGTCGGTTTTAACAACACGGCTCAAGACCCGAATCAACTATGTTGTCAGAACCGAACTGGTCATCAAACCGATTGACTCAGTGGGTCAATGGTTCAATTGGTCAAACCGATTTGACCAGTTGACTCGGTCATCGATTGAACCGGTCAAAATCGGCATGAGCCGGCTTTATAATAAAAAAAATCATAGATTTCAAAAATAATAATTTCTAAATTTCTCTACAACTACACATAAATTAATTAAAAGAGCATAAAAAAATCATATACGTAAAAAATAATGACATTCGATTTGATATTCTAAATCCAACAAAAAAACAATTGAATGACCCTTTATTTATTTATTATTTTTTCTTAAAAAAAAAAGAAACCCCAAACTCACAATCTACCACCATTTTGAAACTCCTCTATTTATTATACCTCCACCCCTCCACTGCCCAATCCAAACCCACCATAGTATTATACTCATAATCCCCGTATCAAAAAAACCCCCCAAAATTAAATTCACCTTATGTCTTTCACATACTTCATTCGGAAGCATATAAAAATCCTCTATTTATTATTGTACTTGCACAGTTCCACCGCACAACTTGAAGTTTGAAGGTCACTTCTTTTTTTTTTTTTTCCTTCTCATCAGATCTTCCTCTCACTGTCACACTCTCAGTCACTCTTTTTCTCACTCTTCCACTGCTTGCAAATCTCCTTCTTCTCATAAGCTCCTTCGATTTTTGTTTGTAGATCTGAGAAGGAAAAAAACCTGACCTTCAGGTTGTGTGGTGGCCGGCACCGGGATCTGTGACCGGCGAACACAGATCAGAAGAGGGAGGAGTGAACAGTTAAAATGAGAGCAGACAATGAGACTGAGGACTAGGTAAAGGCGTGCGTTATGGTTTTGAGGTTTTGTTTGGAAAATTTCATTTTCTTTTAATTAAATAGGCAAAAACCGGTCTAACCGTGAACCGTCCGGGTCACCCATTCGGCCGGGTCAACTGGGTTTGGCATTTTTTGGGCAGTCAAACCAATGCATCAAGTTGATCCCAAAACCGGACCGGTCAACTATCCGATTCCCGGTTGAACCGCCTGGTCCGGTCCGGTTTTTACAACATAGCGAATCAGTAGGTATCATTTGGTATTTGAGTAATGAAACTTGGGAACAGAGCGAAAATGAAATGGGTCAATCCAATCGAATTAACCAGAAGAAAGGCAAGAGCTGAAATAGAATCAACAATTAAGATTTGATTATTGTAAGAAGAGTATGAGTAATGACGGCGCAAGTTATAATGTGATGATTGATTTGAGACAAAAAGAAAAACAGGGGGGCAACTGGGAGGGGGGTTGCAATTTATTACATGCTCTTGGACTATGTGCTTCAAATATAGTCATTGTTCACTCTCAATAGCATAATTATTCACTTATATCTACCTGTTGTTCACTCTCAATAGCATAATTGTTTACTCATACTTACCTATTGTTCACTTCCAATAATATAATTTTTCACTCATATCTATCTTTTGATAATATAAAATTGTATAATTTTCCTATTTTGAATATTTCAAACCTCCATTTGTGACGTTGGAGTAACTAGCTTATGTGTATTTTTAAGAAAATAGTTATATGTTTAAGAACTAAATTTTTTTTTTTATACTCATCACTGGATCATACCAGATTTCACCGTTTACTATCAACTTATTTGATCTAGTCAAATCGATCCCACCAGTAAACCCATTTGGCCAATCACATTCGCATTAATGGCCGATTCAGGTTTGACAATATGAATTGGCGGTAGAAATGGGATTGAAGCTTTACAATTGAATTTCCATGTTCTTGATTAGGCCCGTGATAACAGTGAGAATAACTTTTTTTTTTTTGAAACAAAACATAACAATTTGATTAATCGCAAGTCATACGATACTTACAATGAAAATCGTGATTGAACAATTGTAAATCTAAAACATAGATATGAAATTCAACTACCAAATAACTAATACTAATCTTACTGACGTTCGGTTCTGATATCTTCGACGACTCTGCATATTTACCACTAAAGGAGAACCTCACAACCAGTGCTATAGCGATTTGAAAATCAATCTCCATCCAACGTATTTGATCACACCAACTGAACAAAAACTCTAGAAAGAGACTAAACACCCTAAATAAGGGTACAAAAAACTCTTACAAAAGAAGAGACTAACTTTCTTTACGTAAACGTAAAACCAAACTAATAATTGAGGTAAAAATCAATCAACTTAGGGCTTACCATCTACAAAAAAATCAATGGCAACCCCCCAAGGAAGTGGAGGGTAGGGTATTCTAGAAAAAAGAAAAGAAAAGAGGAGGCTAGGGTTTTTAAATGTTGATTTTTAACGCTGAGAATAACTTACTACTAGGATTCAATCCAAAAACAAACATGATATTTATCAGCCAATAAGAAAAGAGGAGGCTAGGGTTTTAAATGTTGCTCCCACAATCTTGCATTCTCATTCATAATGTTTTTTTATCAGCCAATAAGAAATGCTCACTAGGGCTCAATAAGGTTCTACCACGAAATAGTTATTTTAATGCTTAAATCATGGTCTCAAGACCACAAATTATTATGAACTCATTAATTACAAGTTTCATTTCATATTTGTTTGGGTTTAGATATTTAATGGACTGCATACTTTTTGTTTAGGGTTATTGACGTTGAAGGATGACCGACTATATCTATTTCCTCCAAGGTCTCATGAGGACGCCAAGGTCTTGAATTGCAACAATTCGGTATGCCCCTTGAAGCTGATGTGTATGCTAATGTGGTTTGGTGGGGGGTGTTTTAAATTTTTATTTTTATTCATTATCTGCTGCCTGTCTACAATTGGCTGCCCGAGGGAATGTATAGTTGAACGATGAATCTAAAGGAGGGGCACACCTCTTATTGTCCTATTCACTCCAAATCGCTCCCACTTTCATTTGTCTCAAATGCAATTCCTGAAAGCATTTCGATTGGAGTTGTTAAAATCGTTTCCTCCTGAAAATGTGAGGTTAGTTCCACAAAACAGGAATTCCTTTTTAGTACTGTTAATGGTTATTTGGTGGTTGGTTTGCATATTCATGTACTTAAAGATTGCTGGGAGTCATTTTGGTGTGTTTTTGAAGTACAGTGAAATTTAACATTTACGATGTTAGATGTATTTTTGTAGCTTCTTTTTGTACTGTAAAATGTTGAGGGGTGTTTGTGTTTAGGGTTTACTGTATATGGTTCAGTGATGAAGACTCTGTTGATTTCCTGACAATGAAATAGATATTGTTGAT
Organism: Portulaca oleracea; assembly: GCA_029582165.1. Classification (NCBI taxonomy): domain Eukaryota; kingdom Viridiplantae; phylum Streptophyta; class Magnoliopsida; order Caryophyllales; family Portulacaceae; genus Portulaca; species Portulaca oleracea. Next base: position 22,228,735 of record CM055883.1, on the reverse strand, counting down.
TATGTGAGTATTTCGTATAGGGGAGAACAGCAAAACAATTCATTGTTCATTATGTGAAGTGAATTAGAAATATTTTTTTTTAATTTTTTTACTATTGGTCTAATATATGTATAAGGTTGTTTGAGTATATTAATTAGGGTTTATGCATATGGTTGTCTTATTTATGATACATTGATATGTTATGTTTGCAGAAGAGAGCAGCAAAGCTGGTAAAGCCAATGCCAATTGGGTGGATGACAAGTTTGTATGCTTCAAGTGTGGGCTGGATGGTGTGATGAAGATATCAAAAAGTTTGGAGAACCAAGACCGTGTTTATGGGAAATGTAATTGTTGTGGAAAGCGGCTTGGATGGTTAGACGAATGTGAGGAGTTTGGGTATGATAAGGGGCATAAGGATGAAAAGGGGGACAACATTAAGGTGGTGAATAGTAGTGAGCAGCTGCTGGAGCTGAAAGGTAAAGTTGTTGAGGCCCTAGTGTTTGTGCACCTGTGCAGGAGAGACATTTTTGAGTTAATGATGCGTAACCAAGGTGCCACTGAAGAACTAGTTTGCCTTAAGATGCAGGCAGAGGATTGCAAGATTGAGATTGGATGTATGCGGAAGGATATGGCAGGACTGATGGAAAAGATGACTGCTGTGGTGGACATGGTTGTGGAACTAAAGTTAGATGAAGGAAAGGTTTTGGGCATCATGGCAATGTGCGGAATGGGGATTGGAACTATACTTGTCATTGTTCTTTTCCTGGTGGTAGTTGCGTTGTCTCTGTTCAAGTGACCATGCGTTGTGTGCAATGAATTAATTTAGTATCAGTCAAATAAACAATGAGGTTTGTAATATGTATTGTAGTTTATTGTGTAACATTCAGTGGGGTTTATGCTAGTTTGTAGTGGTAAGTGGAAAGTATGGATGTGTTGTTATGATGTTGTCATCAGATTCATGGGCAAATCTGATGGATTCTATAGCTAGGAGGCTGTGGTAGGTCATGGTTAAGTTGGAGATGCCTGCCACTTTATTTTGTTGGTGAATTATCATTATGACAATTAAAGTATTAGCATGTTGGTGTTTCAATGTTCTTGACATGGTGGATGTTGTGTTAAAAGTACGGTCAGTAGTAGGTTATGTCTCTGGTTTGATGTAAGGGTTGGTTTTTGTAATCAGTGGATGGTAAAGATGTTGAATATGTTGTCCTTTATTATTTTAATACAATTTTTTTTGTTAACTATAAATTAATGTACGTGATACATAACAAACAATGGTTGTATACCCGGTACGTTAGGTTTCGTGTATTTTTGAATTTAATTAAAACTTTTAAGGTATGAAATCCAGTAAGATGCACTTTTATTTGTATAGGTAAGTATTGGAAATGAAATGTTAAAAATAAGATAAAAGTACCAGAAAAACCTCAATTGTTTATGTTAAACTTTTGTGTTTACAAGGGATTAATTTGTGTACCAATGTTAAATGGGACCGTGTGGAATGCATATTTTTCTTTAAACTAAGAATAATAGGATCGATTATGTGTTGAAAAGTTGGGTGTAAATGGGACCGTGTAATACATAGTGGCAGTGGCAGTTAGGTAACAGATGATGTGGTCGCTAACATTTATATTCATGGTAAAACGTAGTAGTTGACCATGGATATTTTTATGTAAACATGTGGGACCTGGGAGAATCCTCGTGGTATCCCTCGCGGTGTACGACGAGTCGAAAGGGGTGTCTTTTCTTTGAAGGGATTTGCTAGAAACTAAATTAAATAAAAACTTTAACAAACTCTTTAACTTTGATTAAAAAAAACTGGGATTTTATTTAACAAAAAAGAAACCAGAAATTAAAAGAAAGAAGAAACGAGCAAAAACAAACAGAGAAGCTAGAGGTCGGACCCGAGACCACAGTCTGGCATACCTGGCGGTATTCTGCCAATCAGTGTCCAGGGTTTCGGACTTTGAAGTCAGAGATCCCAGCCACAGGACCGGCTAGAATACCGCCAGGTATTCTGCCGCTCCAGGCCTGGGAACTGACTTCCAAACCTGGGAGCAAAATCCGAACCTGGGGACTGGCATGCATGCCTCCAGGTATTCTGCCAGTCTCAATTTCAGAAATTCTGTGAACAAGAAAAAAAAACTACAAATGCTCTTTACATTTGATAAAGAACCCATATTTTCTGTGTTCCGAAATTTGAAAATAAATCCGAAAAAAGAAGAAATGGAATAAAATAAAATAAAATAAAAAAAGAAAGAAGAGTCGCCAATTAATTTTTAACGAGAATTAATAAACTCAAAATTAATGACTCCACAAACCACGAACTATGAGATTCGGATCCGGGGGTAAGGTTACGAATTTGAGAATAAAAATTCTCGAATTCGCCTGTTCAACGAACGGACTCTACTAAACCGGTTAAATAAAAAAGGAAGGAGAAGAGTAGAAACGGAGTATTAGTTAATGTAATTTATTTTACTTAGTTACATGCAAATGCAATAATAAAAGCGAGAAATAAACATACAAGAGATAAAATGGAATTAATCATGAATAAATCTTATTTACAAACATTCAAATTTAATTAGGTCGAATTTATTGATTAATCATGTTAGAAGATAATATAAGTGAAGAAGTAGAGAGAGAGAAAGACTAAAATACCAAGTAAATGTAAGCAAAAATGAAGGAGAATGAGGGGAGAGAAGAGAAGATAAAATCACCAAGTGTCAATAAGCCCTGGTGATTTAGGTGTGAAGGGTGAATGGAATAAGATGAGGTATTTATAGGTGAAGTGGGGTAGGGTTTTTAGGTTAAAAAGGGGGGAATATACCTAGCACAATACCGCCAGGTATGCTGGCCTTTTAGGGGCCCGGTTGCGTGAATTTATAGGTCGACACGCTTCCCGAGGCAACCGGGTCGGGCTTGACCCATCCAAATACCTGGCGGTATGCTGGGTTTGAGAAAAGCCCAGCTGCGCGCTTCCCGAGGCAATCTGGGTCGGGCCTGACCCGCTTGAATACCTGTTGGTATCGTGGGCCTAGGAAAAGCCCGACTGCACGTTCTCGATGTGACACCGGATCGGGCATGACCCACCCACATACCTGCCGGTATGCTGGGCCTGGGAGAAGCCCAATTGCGCGCTTCTTGAGGTGGGCACGCTTCCCAATATAACACGGGTCGAGCATGATCCATCCACATACCTGCAGGTATGCTGGGCCTGGGAGAAGCCTAGTTGCATGCTTCCCGACTTGGGCACACTTCCCGAGGCTTCACTTTTTTGGGTTGTTTGGGTTGAGCTTTCTTTATGATGGCTTTTTTGGGGTTTTTCCTTCATTTCTTCATAAATTTTTACATTTCAAAATTCTTGGCATTTTCCTAAAATATTCTAAAAAAAGAAACTCAAAATAAATTACAATATTTACAAAGCTGAATAGAATGATAAAATTCAATCTCTAGCCTTACTTTGATAGAGACCGAGTAGGACGCTGATCAAAGTAGTTTGCAGACGCTGAAAATGATATGCCCCGGAAGTGAAGTCTCGAGGCTGGATGGCACTTGGAAGCAAACGTCCTGTGTCGCATGTATGACTTGTAGTTGATTGACCTTCGGAAACAATATCCTATGTCTTTGTTGATTGTCGACGCTTGGAAGCAATTGTCCTGCGCCTAACCGTACCTTCAAACTTCTGTCATCGTATTATAAACGCTCGGCGACTGGCTGAACCGACATCGTATTATAAACGCCCGATAACCGGCTGAATTGACATCTTACTATTAACGCCCGATGACCGGCTGAATTGACATCGTATTATCAACACCAGACAACCAACTGAATTGACATCGTACTATTAACACTCGATGACCGGCTGAATTGACATCGAAATATAAACGCCCCATGACCGGCTGAATTGACATCGTACTATAAATGCCCGATGACCCGCTGGCTTGACATCATACTATAAACGCCTGATAACCGGTTGAATTGATATCGTACTATAAACGCCCGATGACTGGCTGAATTGACATCGTACTATAAACGCCCGATGAACGGCTAAATTGTCATCGTATTATTAACGCTTGACGACCGGATGAATTGACATCGTACTATTAATGCCCGATGACCGGCTGACTCTATATCATACTATAAACGCCCGATGACCGGTTGAATTGACATCATACCATAAACGCCCGATGACCAGCTGAATTGACATCGTACTATAAACGCTTGATGACCGGCTGAATTGACATCGTATTATTAACGCCTGACGACAAGCTGAACTGACATCGTACTATTAATGCCTGATGAGCAGCTGAATTGACATCGTATTATTAACGCCCGACGACCGGCTGAATATAACAATGTTAGCCCTTAGTGTGCAAACTGGGGGTGGCGATCAAAAATGCGTATCCAACTTTGAATTATTTTCTGAGTATATGAACGTTCATATTTCTCTTGAAAGTGGAGCCTGTTATGAGTTTGTTGCTTCCTCCTTTACATTAATGCATCTTTTAAATATATGGATATTCAATCTCCATATTTCTATTGACGGACCGCATTTCTCTTGAGGATTTAATTAATTTATTTTCTAGACAGAGGCATGGCGCGGAAGTCCTCTTTTCCTTTGGGTACAATTTTTTTGTCAGGGACACTGGGCAAGTTGCCATACCCGCAGGTATGGTACTCTACCCAGTTCTTTTTTTTTTTTTTTTTTTTTTGCACAGTGACGTAAGGATCTGGTCTAGTTAGGCTGTATGCCTCCAGGTATGCAACTCTGTCCAGTTTTCCATACTTTTCTGTATATTTTTTTTTTCAAATCTCAGACAATCAGTCATGCCTCGGGCATGCGGCTACCGTCCGTCGATGTCGATCGATTAGTCCTTTCTCGTCGTTCAGAACTCCACGCATGCTACCATGCCTGCAAGTAATGTGCTCTGTCCGGAGTTTTTCTGCACAGTCCGGACAGATTTAAGTCTGGGCAGGTGGGCATGCCTCCATGTATGCTACTCTGTCTGCTGAATTCTGTCGAGTTTTCTTTGTTTTTGCACAGTTTTGCTGGATTCAGGCCTAGTCAGGCTGTCATGCCTCCATGCATGCAACTCTGTCCAACCTTCTTTGTTTTTCTGCGCAGTCCCGTTAGATTTGGATCTAGTCAAGCTATCATGCCTCCAAGCATGCAACTCTGCCCAACTTTCTTTGTTTTTCTACACTGTCTCGTCAGATTTGGTTCTAGTCAGGCTGTCATGCCTCCAGGCATGCAACTCTTGCCAGCCCGGGGTCAGTCAGCCGGATTTCGCTTATTGCACGGAACCCTAGGCAGGCTGCCTTGCCTGCAGGCATGGCGCTCTGCACGATGTTTTTTGTTTTTGTCTTCGCATGGCCCAACATTGAGTCCCCTCCACCGAGCATACCGCTAGGTATTGCTCTCTGAAATCTTGAATTTTGTCTTCGCATCGGGTCCATTTGTTTTCCTTGGTGGTGCTGTACGTGGAACCGCGGTCCAGACCATACTTGGTGATATGGTGTCTAGTTGCAAGATCCAGACCCGGCTTGTTCTTGGCAATATGAGTCAAGTTTGTCCATATGCTCGGGTCTTCTCAATTTAATTCTTAAATGAGTTATTTTCAAACCAATTCTCGTGAACATTGTGAATTGAACTTTTAGAATTTAACTCGAAAAAATGAATTATTTTCCAAACTAATTCTCATAAAAATTTGTGATCCAAATTTTAGAATTTAACTCGGAAAATGAGTTAATTCTCGTAAAAACTCGAATTATTTCTTCATCGACAGCGTCCTTTGAGTTTCTAGCAACACGTCCGAACACGATCAAGACTCCAAGTGAGCATGCTTGATTTTTAGCCACCATAGCTGCATTTCTTTTGAGGTTCGGGTGATAGATAGAAGAATGCAAATTCGGTCTTATGCATGCTATGCTACATGAATTATATGAGAACAAAAAATGTACAAGACTCTTATATGCATTTTATACTATAAGACTCTTTATGCATGATTTATGTAGTCCTAATTCTAATGCATGATATGACTCTTTTTATTTTTCTGTATTTTTTTTATTTATGCAATGCATGTGACTTTTTTTTAGTTGACTCGAGAAGAAAAAAAGAAAATAAATACATAAAAACTAAAAAAATAACATGACTCAAAATGAAAATGAAAAACGAATTAATGTGACTCAAAATGCAAACTAATGTGACTTAAAATGAAAAATGCACATGACCTAAAAACAAAAACTAAAACAAATGCACATTAATTTGCTGCATGTATGCGATATGAATAGTCCCCATTTTCCCGAGGAAAGAAAAAAAAAGGAAAAGTAAATTAAAAAACTCTAAATGTCAAGAGTGATTTCAAGATGAGTTTCAGGACAAGGCAAAAAATTGTGAAAATGATGAGTTCTACTTCTCGAATTGCCTCGTAAGTTGCCATGATGCGGATATTCAGTGATGAGGGAGCCCCCAGTTGGAATGTTGCAAAAGAGGGTATCAATGGAAGACTCGGCCTGCTTAAGCTGCATGATGGGATAGTCAAGATGCTCGACTTTGATGTCATGGTTGGGAACCCCAAGCACTAAAAGGGATCAAGTGGTAAGCCATCTTGATCTCTCTTGCCTTTTCTCTCTCTTTCTTGGTTCTTTTATTTAGGTAGGAGCATGTAAGCAACCAGGCCCCCGGTACCAGTGAACAAACGTCTTTAGATAAGTCAAAATGATTGACCTAGGTAGGTATTGTCTTCAAGTAACCCTTATTTTGATGCAGTTGGCTTATTGTTCTGTTAAAGGAGTTATTCTTCACTCATGTGTTCTGGAAGCGAGGATTAACTGTACAATCTCATACATACACTAATGATCAAATCAGAAGAGCTCACAGGGTAAGGAATAATGAACGATAGGATATAGAAAAGGTAGGAACGGTGATAGAGAAAGCATGTTTGTGAATAGTTAGGCCCCAATGGTGGGCAAGACGAGGCTATGGATGGCTAGGCGAGAGTAGTGATCAGATGAATGGATGGGTAGTTCGATGGACAGAGGTTCGAACTAATGGAATGGACGAAATGGTCTATGGATGGAGCACCATGTCTCGTGGGTTTATCTTGTAAGGGAGGAGATGGTCAAATGGCTATGGTTTGATAGATTTAGGTAGGAAGGGTGATCCAAGTCTGATGGGAAAATGTGGGTGTGCTTAGTTAAAGAAATCTGGCATCTTTTCATTATCCTTAGAGACCAAGGTTTCCTCTCCTTTTGCCTAGCTCGCCTGGTGAGGTTTTCGAGCTAGCCACCCTTTATTCTATCTCTCAAAGACCAAATGATTTGATGATGGATTTTCTCTAAAGTGAATTGTAGTAGCCGAGCCTTAAAGAGGTTCTCCTACGTATCCAGTGTGGAATTAGGCCAGTCGTAGTTCAACAGGTGCAGCTTTGATTGATGCCTCAAGGACTTCGAGATGGGTCAAAAGTTTAATGGGAAGGATATGTGTGAAGGTTGGACGGGAAGGTTTTGGAATGTGTGCGAGTGACCAATGTAAACCGAAAATTGCCTCTTATGCCTCTTATTCTTGCTTTCTTCTTTCTCTTTTTTTTTCTTGTTCTTTTTCTTTTCTTCTTTTTTTTTTGAACTTGACAACACATTAGTCGGCTTAAAATGGATTTAGGAATGAGATTGTCATAAAATGAATGACCGGGTTCATGGTGGTCGTTAAGAAGATGGTGTGAGAAGGTAATAATGTAGGTAAAGCGGCTAGGTGAGGATGAAGGTGGTGATGATGTAGGTGGTAGAGGGTGGAAACCTTCTATCATAGGCGTGTCCTTTAAAGCTGCATAATTTATTTGATAATGAGATTCACTTTTAGAGACTATTAGTCGCTTTGAATTCTCTCCTTTTGCCTAACCTGTTGGATGGGTGTTCAGGTTAGCTTCTTTCTTCTTAATTTTCACTCATTTGCCTCTCCTTTTGCCAAAGTTGTTAGATGAGTGTTCAAGTTGGCCTCTTTTTTTTTTCTCTCCTTTTGCCTAACTTCACTTTGGCGTTGAAGTTAGCCTCTCTTCTCTTAATTTTCACTCATTTGCCTCTGCTTTTGCCCAACTTGTTAGATGAGTGTTCAAGTTTCCCTCTTTTTTTTTTATTTTTCTCTCCTTTTGCCTAACTTCGCTTTGGCGGTGAAGTTAGCCTCTCTTATCTCTATCAACTTTGGACTCAGGGTAGGGCAAAAAAAGCATAGAGAAAATGTGGTAGCGATGTGAGATGGAGTGAAGGATGTGAGAAGATGGATGTGTCAGACTTGGATGGTCATATGGGTAAATGAGCTCTTCAATTAATTTAAATCAGGAATGCAAGCACAATATTCTTTCCTCAGCAGTTTAGAAAAAAATGAAGGGTCGCGGAAGACAAGAGTGACAATCATGAAAGGTTCCATCTTTATTGACAGCAGTTAAGATGAATACATTAAAAAAGTCTACTTGGGATACATCCCAACTGACTCTGAAAATGAAGATGATTGCCATGAAAAGAAAATACGCAACATGAGGGGATTGCCTAATTGATCTTTGCAGCTTAGGGTTTTGGTAAGACCACATTTGACTCTGTGATAGGCCACGTTCTAATGGGGTTTGTACGCTGCGATTGGCAGTGACAACTTCCCGGATTGGAGCATTTCTTCTATCTTGTTCTTGAGAATGTTGCACTTCTCGGTGCCATGACCTCGCATTCTATGATATTTGCAGAACTTGTTAGAATCCCAAGTTTTACTTTTGACTTCAAGGACAGCTCGAATAGAGGACAACTCGATCTTCCCTTTCTTAAATAATCGATCCAGAGCTTCAGTATAGGTAGTGTTGATGGGAGTATATGTGGTGAACTTTTGAACTGCATGAGCCTCAATAGCGTTTGGTGGGTTACTTGGTGCCCCGCCGACCCTCTTGGTAGGAGTGTGGTTCCTCCAGCCAGACGAGACTGGCGTTTTCTCTATCTTGGCGTCCACCATTAACCCCAGCTTCTTTAAAGCTGAAAAGTCTGGGATTAACTGGCATTCCATCAAGCCAGCATATCTTGGCCTAAGCCCTTGTATAAATACCTGGATTTAATAGTCCATGGTTACCTTGTCAGTTATCAAGGCCTTTTGAGCGTTCCAACGATTAAAGTAATTCATGAATGACTCTCCTTCACCTTGTTTGATTGCCGCCATGTCACTTATGGTTACATCAACATCTTGACTAGCTGCATATTGTTGGATGAAGGCCTTATAAGTGGGCTCCCAATTCTCCAGGGTATCTACTGGAAGGGTGTAGTACCACTTCAAGACCTCGTCACTCAAAGTTCAAGGGAAGACATGAGCACACAAACTAGGGTCTACTTCTTTTAAGGCCATCATGCGTGCGAAGCTACGCACATGATGAGTGGGGTTCTCCATGGCCTTAAATTTCTTCTCGGGCAAAGAGAATTGATCAGGAAGCTTGGCCTGAGGAGCAGTTGGTAAGCCAATGTCCAAGAAATGTTTCATGAATTGAGGGATTTGCTTCAACATGTTCTACAGGTTATCGACCATGTTGTCCTGAAATGGCGCAAGTTGCTCATCTCGAGGCATAATCTTTTATGTGTGCACATTTCTACCATCATCCTCTGGGTCTGCCCTATGCCCAATCTGTTATTGACTGTCTGAATGGCTTGGACGACCCCTTCTATCCTACGATCTTGTTGGTTGGATCGTGTTTCTATTAAAGTACGGATGTCCCGTACCACATCAGAATGGTCCGCAGCAGTGATGGGTTGGCCCCTAGCTTCTTCTTCAGTCGTGAAGTTAGAAGGGATGGACACAATATCGCTTGTTGTCAAGAAAGTTATAGAAGGAATGTCGGAATCATTATCAAGGAAGACAGGCAAGCCTGCGCTTGGTGGTGTGAATAGGATTGGTGAGAAACTTGAAAACCTTTGACATTCGACTCTAGCCTAGGACTTGATTCTTTGCTATTTGGATCCTGCTTTGCCTGTATGAAAACCATAAACCTCAAAATTTACACTAACATTGACCTACCCAAAGACCTAGCGACCTATATGGGACAACCTAATGCAAACAATGCCTATACGATGAATGGTTTTTATTTTTTGGTATGGACTCACCCAATATTGGGCTTGCATGATGACCTCTAGCCTAGTATGAGACTATGTACGCAAAAAGGAAGGTCCGTCGGGCCATCATAAGATCGGGTCAACATCAAAGTTTTAATGAACTCAAATTCGAATAATGAATGGATACATGCTAAACGGGCTCAAATGCTACCAAGGGTTGGACAAAGTCAAGCTAAGATCTCGAGCTTTGATCAAACCTCTTTGATTTAGGCCCAAGAGAGACCTCTAGGTCTTTTTTAACTTTTGCATGACTATTTCCTAAACTAAAGCGGCATTAAGAGAGAATGAGTTATGAGACCGACTCTTAGAATGAAAGAATGAACACATAGCACATGATTTACACATAGTACAATAAGAATGCACATAGCATATAAATGGGTAATGCACCTAACCAAGGTTCTACATTCAAAGGTTTAAAGTCAGATTCCTAAGACTAACATACTCATGTCTCTCACGCATTCACAAATTCTATGGAGTTAATAGTAATGCGACCCGTGTGTTTCTCACAAAATTAAAGGGAAAATGTAAACTCATAATCCCAAGAATTTCGGAGTGCTTCATGAGTGGGAAAACTACTTGCGATCTTCTTGAAATGTGGAGTTCATTCCTTTATGAAGTCGGAAGTATACTTTGCTCGAAAAGGAAATTTGGGTTAAATCCTAGACGGTACCTTTGGGTTCATTCCGATTTATGAAAAGTCAAGATGGAGGTTCGTATGCTTGATGCCTAACTAAATAATAAAAATTACAAAAATTAATTTCTCCTTTTCTACTTAAAAAAACAATTAAAAAAATCGGCTTTTCAAGTTTTACCCTCTTAAAGTAAGTCCTTAGTGTAGTCGCCATTTGTGGGACCCGAGAAAATCCTTGTGGTATCCCTCGCGGTGTACGACGAGTCGAAAGTGGTGTCTTTTGTTTGAAGGGTGTTCTGTCTCGTTCCGAGCCGAATTTTATCTCTTTTATAGGGTGTTTGTGTTTATTTTAGCCCTTGTATATATAGTAGATATAGCGATTTTGTGTTTTGTAGGAAAATAAGAAGTTTAAAGAAGTTTGGGCTTGATTGAGGGTTTTTAGGGGATCCCAAGCGATTTCCCGAATCAATCCAAGTCAAACCGAGTCAACCCAAGTCAACTTGAGCCGAGAACCGAGGCAGACCTGAACCGAGAACTCAACTTTCATGTTAGCGCAGAAAACAGGGTAATCTGGGTAGTCGGAGGTCGCGCCCGCGATGTACTGCTGGAAGGGGAAGAAACCAGTGGACAATAGGCTTACTCGCCCGTGACTGTAGCTGACTCGCCCGTGTCATGTCCCTGTCGCATCCACGACCTATATGGTAGCGCCCGCGACGGCTGCAGAATGAGCGACAGTTGACGTTGGCCAGTAGGGCGACTCGCCCGCGACTTATTGAAAATTGCGGAACTGCTGGCGCGTGCTGCGGATTAAAATCTTAGGGTTTAGGGGTTGTAGTTTCCTTCTGCTATAAATACCCACTTGTATTCAGCACTTTTATCAAGTAGTCTTAGCATAGTTTAGGAGTAGAATTAGGTTAGATTAGATTTAATTGGTTTCTTTAATTGCTTTCAAGATTTCAATTGTTCTTCTTTGTTCTTTAAGTTTTCTTGCAATTTCAATTCTTAATCTCTTTCAAGCTTTCTCTAGTCTGCATTGAAGTGTTTTACAAGCTTTCTCTCTCTCTCTCTCTCTCTCTCTCTCTCTCTCTCTCTCTCTCTTTCTCTCCTTCTCACTAATCTCTATTGATGTCTTGATTTCAAAGCTTTCTGCACTTGATCTTGGGGTAAACATGTAGCTTCCAGTTAGTACTTCAAAACTCCCCTAGGACCTTTCTCCCATTACTGAGCTAGGCTTGCTGTAGGAGAGACTTAATCCCTCCTGAATTCCCAGCTAGGTCCCAATAGGTGAAGGACCTGATGAGGACCTTAGGACAGAAAGCCCTCTCCTCCTTCTTTGCTGGATCAACTAACATTGCTGTTGTAGATGGACCTCCATCATCCTCCTCTGGTTCAGAAAAGTTTGACCACAAACTTGGTAAACCCTCTTCTGCTGGATAATAAGGTTTAAGGTCTGCAATATTGAAAGTTGCACTTCCTCCATAATCTTCAGACAAATCCAATTTGTAAGCATTTGGATTGATTTGTTCTAACACCTCGAATGGACCATCAGCTCTGGAAACAAGCTTCCCTTTCCACCTGCTGGGAAACCTGTCTTTCCTTAGGTGTACCCACACCAACTCACCTGGAGCAAATACAACTCTTCTCCTCTTTTGATTTGCTGTTGTTGCTATTTTCTGATTGTGCTTTTCAATTTGTTGTTGCACTTGTTGATGGAACTCTGTAATCTGCTTAGCCCTTACTTCAGCTTCATAGCTAAACTTCACTGAAGTAGCTTGGGGTACCAAATCCAAAGGAGTGATTGGATTCAGACCATAGACTACTTGAGAAGGTGAGTAACCAGTAGCTTTACTTGGGGCTCTGTTAAAAGCAAATTCTGCCTGTGGTAGCATAGTATCCCAACTTCCTTTGTGTCTTGCTACTAGGCTTCTCAAGAGTGCACCTAAGGTTTTGTTAGTAACATCAGTTTGTCCATCTGTCTAGGGATGACAGGTAGTGCTAAACTTGAGTTGCGTTCCCATCTTCTTCCATAATGTAACCCAAAAATGGCTGAGAAATTTGGTATCCCTGTCTGAAACCATAGACCTAGGAATGCCATGTAACTTGACTACCTCTTGGAAATATAAATCAACAACTTTAACAGCATCAAAGGTAGTATTGCAAGGAATAAAATGAGCCATTTTTGAGAATCTATCAACAACAACCATAATAGAGTCTTTACCTCTCTGAGTTCTTGGGACCTTTAGGAACTAGCAAAGGGGTATAAAGCCCTTGAGGTAGGCTTTGACCCTTGGATAATTGGTATATGCTACATCTCTTGACCAAATGCTCTACATCTCTTCCCATCTTTGGCCAAAAATAATGTTCTTTGAGCATAATATGTGTCTTCTCTATGCCAAAGTGTCCTGCTAATCCTCCTCCATGAACTTCAGAAATCAGTAATTCCCTTATGCTGCTTTTAGGAATACATAATATGCTGCCTTTGAATAAGAATCCATGATCTGTATGATACAGACCCTAAGGATGCTGCTGACAAGCCTGAAACTTGTCTTTGAAATCATCATCTGTAGCATAAAGGACCTTCAGCTGCTCGAATCCTAGCATTCTGGAATCCAGGAAGTGCAATAAGAAAAATCTTCTAGAAAGTGCATCAGCTCCCTTATTCATAATGCCTGACTTATGATGGATCATGAAATGAAAAGATTGCATAAACTCAACCCATTTAGCATGTCTGGGATTAAGCTTGTGTTGTCCTTGAATATACTTCAGGGCTTCATGATCACTATGCAGAATAAACTCTCCACTAACCTAATAATGCCTCCAATGTTCAAGAGCTCTAATTATTGCATAAAACTCCTTATCATAAGTGTTGTATTTCTTCTTTGCTTCATTTAACTTCTCACTGAAATAAGCTATAGCCATGCCTTCTTGAGATAAGACAGCTCCTACGCCAACTCATGAGGCATCACAACACTCAACTTCAAAGATCTTAGAAAAACTGGGCAAAGCAAGAACTGGTGTTGTTGTAAGCTTCTCTTTGATATGTTCAAAGGACCTCTGTGCTGCTGGAGTCCAATGAAAAGACTTTCCTTTGATAACTTCAGTCATGGGTGCCATAATAGTGCTGAAATTTCTCACAAATCTTTTATAAAATGAAGCTAACCCATGGAAACTTCTTACTTGTTGAATAGAACTGGGGATAGGCCACTCTTGAATGGCCTTGATCTTCTCCTAATCAACTCGAATGCCATCAGCAGATACTTATAGCCAAGAAAAATAACTTGGTTTGTAAAGAACTGACATTTCTTCAGATTCCCATAAAGCTTCTCCTTAGACAGAATATCCATCACTTGCTTTAGATGTTGTTCATGATCTGCTTCTGTCTTGCTATAAACCAAAATATCATCAAAATAAACAACTACACAACTTCCAGTCAAAGGCTTTAGTACCTGATTCATAAGTCTCATGAATGTAGAAGGAGCATTTGTAAGGCCAAAGGGCATTACAAGCCATTCAAACAGACCTCCCTTTGTTTTAAATGTTGTCTTCCATTCATCACCTTCATAGATCCTGATTTGATAATAGCCACTTCTCAAATCTATCTTGGAAAACACCTGAGACCCATGGAGTTCATCAAGAAGATCTTCAAATCTAGGTATTGGAAACTTGTACTTGATTGTGATTTTATTTAAAGCTCTGCAGTCTATACACATTCTCTGGCTACACATCGATAACCTTGTGTGCTAGGGAACTGAGCTCATCCAAAGTAGTATAGGGATGCAGTTCCACCACATTTCTAATATCTCCATTCAATCCTGCTAGAAACCTCACTAGCACCGGAGTTTCATTCTCCTTGAGATCACATCTCCACAAAAGATGCTCAAACGCCTTTGTATATTCTTCCACAAACTTGTTGCCTTGCACTAGCTGTTGCAGTTTACCATAATTCTCCTTAAGGTAGTTCACAAGCAAAAACTTAGACTTCAACTTTTCCCTCATATGTTCCCAAGTCTTAACTTTCTCTTTTCCCCTCTCTAATCATCTTTTCTGTAAGTTAGACCACCAGATTGAAGCATGTTTCTTCAATTTCAGAGCAATAAGCTTGACTTTCTTCTCTTCAGAAACCTCCTTTAGATAAAAAAACCCTTTCCACAGTCTGCAGCCAGTCTAAGAACACCTCAGTGTCCATCAGACCTTCAAATTCAGGAATTTCCACCTTAAAATCTAATTTGTCATCCATTTCAGCCTTCCTCTGTCTAGCCCTAACTTTCTTAGTTCCACTAGGACCTTCTTCTTCCCCAAAAGGATTGTTGGAATAAGTACTCCCTTCTTCATCATACTCAGAGTCTTCCTTAAAACTTTGCTTCTTCAAATATAAATAATTCTTCAATTGATCTATTAAATATTGAACATGTCTCTCTAACTCAGCCTTCTCCCTCAGAGCTTGTTCAGCCACCTCCTCGGCAGTCCTACTAGCAGATATCCTGTAACCAACAAGAAGCTCACTAAGAAAGTCACACAGCTCTGATACCAAAGCTAATGTATGTGCAGACCAAAGGAGATTAGAGTGCACTAGCCTGGACAAACACCAAGGACCTTGCTGTCCTTAACTTGTTCAACCTAAGCTTTCCCTAGGGATGGAAAAGCATCAAGGAATGAAAAACAAACAAAGGAAGATAGATAACCTGTGTAACCAACTGATACAGACCACACCTCGGTAGGAAATACAAGGGCAAGACTCAGCTCACGCACTGGATACAGTCCACACCACCAGAACATAAACCAAGCTCTACTCAACACCTTCTAAGCTTGCCAAAGCTTAGTTACAGACAAGTAGAAACAATGGAGAGTTTTTAGAGACACTCACAAACACACAGGAGCAAGCTCGACTGGTTTCTCATTCATTCACTCATAACTAAATACAATTACACAGGAGCTTTGCTTATATTGCTACTTTCAGCAAGTAGCTGGCTGTGACCGAGTAATTAAGGCTTTCCTAAGTATTAGGAAACCTCTAATCTACTGTAAAATTAAGATACATCTGATTATATTAAGAAAACAACAAAAATAGAACAATAGTTGCTGGCTGGTTCTAATTGTGCCAACAGCTGCTTCCCGAGCCTCAGTCATGCTTGCACTGAGTTTATTATAATTTTCCTCTTGGCTGCTGAAGTAGCTGATTGTATTAGCAATTAAGGACTCTCGGTCATTAAGGATAAAATGACCAAATGACCTCATTAATGCTGAAAAATGCCAATATTGTCCAGCTGCTTGATGCTTGCTAATATTCCCTGGACTAAACATGCTGTAGAAATTGCCCAAGGACATCAGTCACCTGCACTCCTCGACCAGAGGCCATTGATGACCCAAGGAACATATGGAAGCCACACAAATGACATTGCCTTAATTTGCTGCAGCTTGTAATAGACCTTGAATTAGACATGAACCCTGATTTCACAGGTTGGGGTTCTGCCAAGGTCCAATTGCACCAATTGGACTTAGGTTCTAAGGCCAAGGCTACCTCCTGCACTTGATCCTAGGGTAAACATGTAGCTTCCAGTTAGTACTTCAAAACTCCCCTTGGACATTTCTCCCATTACTGAGCTAGGCTTGCTGTAGGAGAGACTTAATCCCTCCTGAATTCCCAGCTAGGTCCCAATGGGTGAAGGACTTGCCGAGGACCTCAGGACAGAAAGCCCTCTCCTCCTTCTTTGCTGGATCAGCTAACATTGTTGTTGTAGATGGACCTCCATCACAATCTTTTTAGCCTTTTCATCTCATCTTACCATTTTAGGACTTTTTCAGTTCGGTCATTAATGCAAGTATGAGGCTCTATTCTTAATGCCTACTCTCAACACATCTGAGTGTGGCTCATTTCTCA
Source organism: Portulaca oleracea (assembly GCA_029582165.1). Lineage (NCBI taxonomy): Eukaryota > Viridiplantae > Streptophyta > Magnoliopsida > Caryophyllales > Portulacaceae > Portulaca > Portulaca oleracea. Next base: position 22,212,119 of record CM055883.1, on the reverse strand, counting down.
GCGAGAGCAAAATCCGTCCACATCAGATCAGCGCCCAACTGGCAACTACATGATCATGAACAGACTCGAAGATAAGCTACTCTAAATTGGGGGCTCGCGCTACTTCTGTGGCATCATTCAAGACATTTTTTGGAGATAGCTTCAAAGAGGGACGCCTACTACCTATTCTACAAGGTCTTGGGTTTTCATTCTCATCGGTGTTCTAATAGTGGTCTCGGAAAAAAAAAGAAAGAAAAAAGAAAGAATAAAAAAGAAAGAAAAAGAGAAATAAAAGGAAAAGAAAAAAGAGAGGCTAATTTGAAAACCCTTTGGGCAAGTTAGGCAAAAGGAGAGATCGAGACTCACGACTAAGGATATACTTCCATCAGTGCAACATAAGACGCAATGTCTCCTTCTATTCCATGGCCTCTGTGCGTGATATCATCAGTCTTCACGAAACTGGGGGCTTGCAAATCTCTAAGGTGCCCTCCAAATCAGGACAAAGTCATCTAGAGCCCTCATTAAGCTGGGGGCTTGCAAACCCCTAATATGTCCTTCTGGAGCAGAAAATTATCATCAAGGGTCTACGCCAAACCGGGGGCTTGTCGTACATCAGCATAGATTTACAAGCAATCAAGGTCGTCTACACAAGCGTTCAAGAAGTAGATCTTTCAAGCCTAGTGCTTCTACCATCATTCTCCGTCTCATGGACCAAATGTTCCTCATCCTGATTTTTCCTGAAATTCCCCACAAGTGGCCTTGGTCCTTATGAAGTCATTGTCTTGGGAAAACATTGCCCGAAAAAAAAAGAGAGTCATTGTCTTAGGAGATCATTGTACTAGAAAAACATTGTCTTAGGAAAGCATTTTCCTAGAAAGTCATTGTCTAAATAAAGTGTCAGGGGGTTACCTGCATATAGAATTGCATGTTTAAAATCGTAAATCGTCATGTGTGTGTCGTGTCCAAGCATAATAGGTTTGCATTGCATCCATCAGTTGTGTCAGAGTCACATTGAGTTAAGTTAGTCTATCATGCATAAAGTCTATAGTCATGCATAAGTGCATAAGTGCATAAATATTTGTGTAAAAAAAATGCATTGTTTGTGTAAGAGTCTAGTAGACTAGTTGCATGCATACCTGCATATCAAAAAAAGAAAAGAAAAAAAAAGAGCAAAGAAGTGCCACATCGTTGCTCCAGAACGCATCACTGGGGGCTGGTTAAGCCCGTAGGCCATCTCATTCAGATCGGTCGACATGATTTCTTATCACTAAGAGTTGTGGTAGGTCAAGCTAGCATCCAATCAAGTCATAAATCGATTGTCCGACACGAAGGACAAAATCTTTCTTAGCCAGACACAAATGGCGACTGTCCGACACGAAGGACAGAATCTTCATCATCCGCCAGACACGAATGGCGACTGCCCGACATGAAGGACAGACTCTTCATCATCCGCCAGACATGAATGGCAATGGTCCAACACGATGGATAAAATCTTTCTCCGCTAGATACGAATGACGATTGTCCAACACGAAGGACAAAATTCATCTTCATCTGCCAGACACGAATGGCGATTGTCCGACACGGAGAACAGAGTCATCTTCATCCGCTAGACATGAATAACGATTGTCAGACACGAAGGACAAACTCATCATCAGCCAAACACGAATGGCACCTGTCTGACACGAAGGAAAGAATCTTCATCATGAATGACTGATACGGATTGACGACCGGGCGAAGTTCAAGAATATATGTTCCTCCAGTGGAATTCCAAACTCACGCAACCATGAGCAAAGAAGATGTCGGCATCTATGCGCTTAAAGCAAAATTTGAAGTATCGCCTACTTTAAATTCAACTTAAAGTGCTGAAACAAGCAGTAGCATGCAGGTTGTTTCAACAACATGCTATAAAAATAAGCTTGTAGAAGAAGTAAAACATACCAAGGAATGAGAGCGGAAGAAGCCATCGCTTTTCAACAGAAGCCGAAAATACCTAAAAAGAAGAAAATCCAAAAAACAAGAAGAAGGCCAAGAAGAAGCTCCAATTTGTGATCACAAGAGTTCGATTCACACAGCCACATGTCATGCCCTCATTTGCCTAGGCTCAAGTCTAATCAACCTTGGGGCTATCTACAAAAATTGCAAGCAAGTTTATCTCCCCCATGGCCCGCAAAGGCTGGAGCGAATGCAAAGATTCCTCTCTTCTCTCTAGTGTCCGGCCGGCTTAGGGAAAGAAGGAGCCTTTGTCTTTTCTCCATGCTGGTTGCCAAGGGCCCGAGTGAATTCAAGGATTCCTCTCTTCTCTCTAGTGTCCGGCCGGCCTAGGGAAAGAAGGAGCCTTTGTCTTTTCTCCATGCTCGTTTCCAAGGACTCAAGCTTGTACATTTTCAAGGAGGAGCACGACCAAGTGTGCCCAATAAGGAAGGGCAGCCTTCTCAAGAATGAAACATCAAGTTCCCAATGATCATCGACATCACGATCGATGAAGTCTCCAGGCATTGAATTGCCACCAAGAATCCAGAGTCACCGGCATAGTTCGGTGCAGTCTCAGCAATAAGAGTCGACGACATCGAGTTCGATGAAATCTCAGGAATAAGAGCCATTGGCATCGTAACCAGTGAAGTCTCGTCGGCATCAAAAGTGCGATCATCATCATCAAAAAAGACAAAAAATAGGGTAGCCCAACGGCGTAAGTCCCCATTAGCATCGGAGCCACCAACAGAGTTTCGGTGAAGTCTCTACGCACAGGGCTATCGACATCACGATCGGTGAAGTTCCTCGGCTTTGAATTGCCATCATCATCATCATCAACGGTTTCCAGCCTCGCGTCTGGTTAGTTTGGCATTTGGCCTCGCGTCCAGTTTGTCACAACTATCATCATCATCATAATCATCATCATCATCAATGGCTTCAAGCCTCGCGTCTGGTTTGTATCGGCATCTGGCCTTGCGTCTAGTTTTTCACCACTACCATCTTCATCATCAAAAAGACCAAAAACAGGGTCGCCAATCGGCGTAAGTCCCCATCAGCATCAGAACCACCGGCAGAGTTTCGGTGAAGTCTCAACAATGAGGGCCATCGGCAGAGTTTCGATGCAGTCTCAATCCTGAGCCATCGGTACAGTTTCGGTGAAGTTTCAACCCCCAGGGCCATCGACATCGTGATCGATGAAGTCCCTCGGCATTGAACATGCCAACAATCATCAACATCGACACCGGGAAAGACTGGAACCGATACCGGGAAAGACTAGAACCGACACTGGGAAAGACTAGAAAATCAACATCCAAGACCCATCGGCATCGCGCCTGATGAAATCTCTCCAAAAAGTAAGGCGTCATTCTCGCCTGAGATCACCTATCGGTGCAAGTTCGCCAACTGCGACACAGGACTTAGCTTCCAAGTGTCAGCCCACTTATTCTAGTAGGACGTCATTAAACGTCCGAGATCATACCAAGTAGGACGTCACCAAACGCCCGAGATCACTTCAAGTAGAGCATCACTCTTGCTCGAGATCAACCCCGGAAAAGGCGCATGCCGCCCACAACTGCGATGCAGGACTCAGCTTCCAAGCATCACCCTAGGCTTTGCACTCCAAAGTCATATCCACAGGCTTTGCACCACAAAGTCATATCTCAACCGGTGTCGATCAAATCAAGACTACTATGATTTTCGTCCTATCCTCGGACTCAATCAAAGTGGGGGCTATCTGTAGACAACGGATTTTGGCACATGAATATATAGCATAGCTATATAAATACGAAACAAAATGAAGAAAAGAAGTCAGTCGATAAGCTAGATTTTAGCATAGATTTTATGTACTTTTGATGTAATTTTTATTACTTCATTTTTATGTATTTTTACATAGAAAATTAGGAAATTAGTAAAGGGAAAGCCAAACCATGCAAGCCACGTGCCAAGAAGTCGCGAGATCGAACCCTCACAAAAGCATCCAAAAATACCTCTCAAAAGCTAAATAGCACATGCCATCTCCGTCCAGTGTGAACCTCCTATTCCCTAGGCAGGTTGACTCCCTACACCACCGTCCATGCAGACAACCCAACAAGGAAATAAAGGGATAAGCTTGTGTTCACTCTGATACAGGCACACCAAAGGATAAACACAAGGGAAAGGACTTAGCTACCTCAACAGCTACAGACACACCACCATTGAAGTAATCAAGCTCTACACACACCACCAGGCTTGTGAGCTCCTGGATACTGAAGTAGATTTAACCAATTGAGAGTTTGCTGACAGTCACAAACGAGAGGTTCAACTATGGCACTCAGAATGCTATTGGAATATCACTGATTGTGTTTTAAGCTGCTGAATACATCGCTATATATAGCTGATCCTAAGCAGTTTGATTAGAGGTACTTAATTAAAGTAACCTGTTAATCTCCCTTCTAATCTGGCTACTAAACTGAATCAAATACATTAGATTACAACCTATTCTAGCTAATACAATCCGGTTATAGTTTAAAATGTAAAAGAAAACAAGGCTGGCTTCTGATTGGACCAAAATCCCGAAGGTTGACAATTTCAGCCAATCAGGGCCTTTCCTAGCTGGGGGGGTAAAACTAAGTTACTTCAGTAACTTTCCCGGGCTTTCATAAGCTAGATATAATCTCAATAGCTTAAGGAAGGCTGGAAAAGATTTAGTTAACCCTCATTGTAACTGAAACAAAATAAGTTAGCCACAGGTCTGGAGTTCTGGAAAAACTGATAACAAACAATATTTATAAGGACTGGAGTTTAATATAAATGTATTTTTTATTTTTTATGTTTGTTTTTTCAATTCAATGTTATGAGGACTTATATTGTTCCTTTAATTTACTTAGTCTAGTCAAATTAAGTAAATATATGAATGATTTGTACTTGTATTTTTATTTATTTATTTATATAGAATTATTTCCAATTAATATCTACGTTGTGTATGTGTCTTGTGTGTGTGTGTGCGCGTGTGTATACATATATATATAAAATATATTATAATATAATATAATATTTATAATTAAAACTAAATCGCAGGAAAACAAGCTCGTGAAAACAATGTAGGTAATTTTTTGAAGAAAAAAATCTTTGCAACGGAAGGTCCGTCGCAAGTTCTGTTGCAAGGTCCGTCACAAGGCCCTTGCGATGAGGCATATTGCGACGGAAAAAATTCCATCGCAAGGTGCGTCGCTCGGTTCAAAAATTCCGTTGCTACTTTGTAATTTTCCGTCGCAATATGGCAAGTTTTTAGTAGTGAATCCTTTTGTGATTGTCTGTTCTGGTGTCAGTAACTTGATGCTTCCTTGCTTGATCATGCTGGGACTTGACTTGTCCTTTGAAAATACATGACAAGGAACAAAAAACTCCTGGGGAACTTTTGCTGAATCTTACTCAATTCAAAGATACAGAATTGAGAAAGATGCCTGCTTGGACTGCTTGTGCTGGGAACTGGATTTGGCCTGGATGGCCAATGCTGGTGGGGTGAGTGGCTGTGTTGGCGAGGAATTACCTTACCAAGGTGTATCAAGTCTGGATGGATGAAGTTGGTGGGTTGGTGGTTGCTGTGGACTCCTTGAACTACTGCTGAGAGTGGAAGCCTGCCATTTCTGCTGGAAGTGCTCCAACAGCTGCTGAGTTTGGCTTCGCAAGGCTTGCTGCTGACAGTACTGGTGCTGAAGCTTCTGCTTGAACCTCCTTGGGTGATGAAGATGATGTATAGGTTGCTCGAGTTGTTGCTGTTGCTGGATCATCATCCTCCTCCTCCTGGTCTGAACTTGCTTGTGACATTTGAGCTGCTGCTGGACTTGTTGGATGGTCTCCATCATCCTCCCCAAGTTGAGGAAAGTTTGTCCTCAAACATGGAAGGTCTTCATGTGCTGGAAAATAGAGCCTTAAGTCTGCTATGTTGAAAGTAGCACTTCCTCTATAGTCTTTTGAAAGATCCAACTTGTAGGCATTATCCCTTATTTTCTCCAAGACTTCAAATGGGCCATCTGCTCTTGGAACTAGATTTCCTTTTCTCTTTGCTGAGAACCTGTCCTTCCTTAGGTGTATCCACACTAGATCTCCTGGCTGAAAAACCACTTTCCTCCTGTGCTTGTTGGCTGAAGTAGCTACTTGCTCAGAGTACTTGATGATTTTCTCGCGAACCTGCTGATGAAGCTTCTTGATCTTTTCTGCATGTGTACCTACTTCATAACTAAACTTTACAGAATTGGTTAGTGGAGATAAATCCAAAGGAGTGATAGGATTTCTCCCATATACCACCTGAAATGGGGAAAGACCAGTTGCCTTTGAAGGGGCACTATTAAATGCAAACTCAGCATGGAGCAAAACAGCGTCCCATCCTGTTTTATTTGTGTTTATCAATGATCTCAATAGAGTTCCTAGTGTCCTGTTGGTCACCTCTGTCTGCCCATCAGTTTGTGGATGGCATGTTGTGCTGTACTTAAGCTTTGTCCCTAGCTTCTTCCAAAGAGTCACCTAGAAATAACTCAAAAATTTGGTATCCCTATCAGACACCATGCTCTTAGGAACTCCATGAAGTCTCACCACTTCCTAGAAGTAGAGCTCAGCTACCCTTACTCCATCATTGGTGGTATGGCATGGAACAAAATGTGTCATCTTGCTGAATTTGTCTACCTCCACCATCACTGAATCTCTTCCCCTTTGTGATCTAGGCAGACCAACTATGAAATCCAGGCTTATATCTTCCCATGGGCTTGTAGGGACTGGCAATGGAGTATACATCCCTTGAGGTAGGTTGTGGCTTCTTTGCTACTTGATAAACTGCACACCTTTTAACCTAGTGCTCCACATCTTTCCTCATTCTTGGCCAACAGTAATGCTCTTTCAGCATGAGAAGAGTTTTCTCAATGCCAAAGTGACCTGCTAGACATCCTCCATGGACTTCTAAAAGTAGTAGCTCTATGAAACTACTCTTGGGTATGCACAATCTTGCTCCTTTGAAAACAAACCCTTGATCTATATGATATAGACTCTGAGGGTGTTCTTGGCACTTCTGGAAAATCTCACCAAAATCTTCATCCTCTTTGTACAAGGCTTTCAACTGCTCAAAGCCAGTACCCTTGCATGTAGAACCTGCAATAACAAACATCTCCTTGAAAGAGCATCATCTCTCTTATTCAGCTTCGCTGACTTGTGATGGATCATGAAGTGAAACTGTTGCATGAACTCTACCCAAGCAACATGCCTGGTATTGAGTTTGTGTTGTCCTTGAATGAACTTCAAGGCTTCATGATCACTGTACAATATTGACTCAGCTCCAATTAGGTAGTGCATCCAGTGTTGAAGAGCTCTGATGATAGCATAGAACTCTTTATCATAGGTGTTGTATCTCCTCTTGGCATCATTCAATTTTTCACTGAAGTAGGCAACAGGTTTGCCTTCCTGAGTCTGGACTGCTCTTATGCCAACACCTGAAGCATTACACTCCACTTCAAAAACCTTAGAGAAGCTTGGCAAAGCTAGGACTGGTTCTGATGTAAGCTGCCTCTTAACTTCTTCAAATGCTCTCTGTGCTGCTGGTGTCCAAGAGAAACTTTTACCCTTCACTAGCTCTGTCATAGGGGCTAGGATGGTGCTAAAATTTCTCACAAACCTCCTGTAAAATGAAGCTAAACCATGAAAACTTCTAATTTGCTGAATTGAACCGGGAATAGGCCACTCCCTGATTGCTTTGACCTTTTCCTCATCCATTTGAATCCCTGCTGCTATCACAATGTAGCTAAGAAAAGAGACTTGGCTTGCAAAGAATTGACACTTCTTTAAATTCCCATACAACTGCTCCCTGCTCCATATCTCCATCACACTCTTTAAGTGGTTAATATGCTCCAACTCAGATTGACTTTAAATAAGTATGTCATCAAAATAGACAACAACACACTTACCAATCAATGGCTTCAGAACTTGATTCATTAGCCTCATGAAGGTGGATGGTGCATTTATCAAGCCAAAAGGCATGACTAACCACTCAAATAAGCCTCCATTGGTTCTGAAAGTTGTGTTCCATTCATCCCCTTCACATATCCTGATTTGGTAGTAGCCACTCCTCAGATCAATCTTGGAAAACACCACTGAGCCATACAGTTCATCAAGCATATCTTCAAGCCTTGGGATTGGATACCTGTACTTAACAGTTATCTTGTTAATAGTTCTACAGTCAATACACATTCTTTGACTGCCATCCTTTTTAGGTACCAATAAGGCCAGTACTGCAGAGGGGCTCAGACTCTCCCTTATCATACCCCTCTCCAGTAATTCATCAACCTGTCTCTGAATCTCATTTGTCTCAGCTGGGGTCATTCTGTAGGCAGGTTTGTTTGGCAAGACAGACCCTGGGACAAGATCTATCTTGTGCTGTATGTCTCTCTTAGGGGGTAGGCCTTAGGGCATTTCTTCAGGAAAGACATGTAGGTACTGGTTTAGGATAGGCTGAAAGAGGGGATGGTTATTTTGTGGGGGTAGGTCTTCCTCAATGTCAAGCAAAATAAGTCCACTTTAGTCACTGAACTCATGCTATTCAGCTGACAAAAGGACATCAAGAGTAGGCTCAACAATAAGGTTCTTCGGTCTTTTTGTGAGCTGGGATGGTCTAAGAGGTGTAAGGGTAATCTCTTTGCTATTTAGGCAAAGGGAATATGTGTTTGCTCTCCCATTATGGCTAACAGACCTGTCATACATCCAAGGTCTCCCTAACAATCGGTGACAGGCATCCATAGGAATCACATCACACCAAACTTCATCTCTATAAGTTGAACCAATTGAAAAATTAACAAGGCATCTAGAAGAGATCTTGATACCTTTATATTGGTTCAACCACTGTTTGGTGTAGGGGGCTGGATGGGTGATGGTAGCTAGATTGAGCTTCCTGACCATGTTTTTAGAGGCTGCATTGGTGCAGCTACATGCATCAATTATCAAGGAGCAAATTTTTCCACCAACTGTACATCTAGTGTGAAAAATATTCTCCCTTTGCTCTGCTGCTTCATCTACTGCTGAACTGCTCAAGATCCTCCTGATCACGAGCATTTCTCCTTCATCAGGACCTGCTTCAACCTCTTCTTCATCATACACAGGGTCTCCATGGGGTTCTTCATACTGCTCTTCCTTATCAAAAGGCTTAGGATCAAGCAAAAGAGCTTCCTGAAACTCAGCCAAGGTGACTGCTCTCGTGTTGGGGCATTCAGGTGCTATGTGCCCAAGTCCTTGACACCTGAAGCATTTTCTTTCTAGGAAGGCTTTGCTAACAGGAGCTGGGGTTCTTTGTGGGCCATTTTGTGGCTGATTTTGTGGGGGTCTTGGGGCTGGGTATCTGGATTGAGGTGGGGGTGCGGGTGCATAGGCTCTTCGTGAGGGAATATATGGCTTGTTGTAGGGGTTGGGCTTGGCTTGGGTGTAAGGTTCGGCTGGGTATCTGCTGTTGTAGTCCTTTGTTCTAGCTTTCTTCTGCTGTTCCACTTTGTGAGCCAAAGAGCTTAACTCATCAAGGGAATCATAGACCTGTAATTTAACAACATTCCTGATACCTTCATTCAACCCTGCAAGATATCTGATATAAGTTTGCACTTCATTCTCTTGCATATTACACTTCCAAAGCAAACGCTCAAACTCCTTTGTATAGTCTTCTAGAGATTTGCATCCCTGCACAAAATGCTGTAACTTGAAATAATTTTCCTTCATGTAGTTATCTAGAAGGAACTTCTCTTTCAACTTTTGCCTCATCTCTACCCAGGTGCTCACTCTATCTTCTCCAATCTTCATCCTTCTCCTCTGCAAATTAGTCCACCAAGTAGAAGCATACTTTTTCAACTTCAAGGCTAGAAACTTCACTTTGTTTTCTTCTGAAACCTCCTTCAAGTCAAAAACCCTTTCTACTGTCTGTAACCAATCTAGGAAAACATCAGGATCTAACTCCCCTACATACTCAGATATATCAATCTTGAAATCTAGCTTCTCAACCCTCCTGTCTCCCCTCCTTTCTTCCCTTTCACTCTCACTATTTTCCTCAGGCTCACTGATCCTAGGTGATTTCCTAACTCTTCTCCTTCTTCTATGTGTAGGCCTAGGACCTCGTCCTCCTCTCCCTGTCCTACTAAAAGGATTCTCACCTTCTCCTTCCTCCATTTCTTCATCAGTCTCCCTGTTCAACTCATTTCTATGCAATTTCATGTCATACTGCAATTGTTCACTCAGAAACTTCATTTTCTATTCTACTTCTTCTTTTTCTTTTAAGGTCTGTTCTACGACTTCCTGGGGTGTTTTACTAGCTTCGGCTATTTCAAACTATAGCAAATAACACACTCCAAGATAGAACACAACTCTGATACCAAGATGATGTATGCAAGCTCCCAAAGATCAGAGCATAGAGCCTACAATACACCACACAGATACACACACCTTGCTACTGACTTTAAACTAAGCTAATTGAATGCAATTAGCTGGAATACATGACAACCCAACAAGGAAATAAAGGGATAAGCTTGTGTTCACTTTGATACAGGCACACCATAGGATAAAGACAAGGGCAAGGACTTAGTTACCTCAACAGCTTCTAACACACCACCATTGAAATAATCAAGCTCTACACACACCACCAGGCTTGCCAGCTCCTGGATACTGAAGTAGATATAACCAATTGAGAGTTTGCTGACACTCACAAACGAGAGGCTCAACTATGGCCCTCAGAATGCTATTGAAATATCACTGATTGTGTTTTAAGTTGCTGAATACATCACTATATATAGCTGATCCTAAGCAGTTTGATTACAGGTACTTAATCAAAATAACCTACTAATCTCCCTTCTAATCTAGCTACTAAACTGAATCAAATACATCATATTACAACCTGTTCTAGCTAATACAATTCGGTTACACTTGAAAATGTAAAAGAAAACAAGGCTGGCTTCTGATTGGACCAAAATCCCAAAGGTTGGCAATTTCAGCCAATCATGGCCTTTCCTAGCTGGGGGGGGGGGTAAAACTAAGTTACTTCAGTAACTTTCCCGGGCTTTCTTAAGCTAGATATAATTTCAATAGCTTAAGGAAGGCTGGAAAAGACTTAGTTAACCCTCACTGTAGCTGAAACAAAAGAAGTTAGCCACAGGACTGGAGTTCTGGAAAAACTGATAACAAATAATCCTTTTGGGATTGTCTGTTCTGGTGTCTATAACTTGATGCTTCCTTGCTCGATCATGCCGGGACTTGACTTGTTCTTTGAAAATACATGACAAGGAACAAAAAACTCCTGGGGAACTTTTGCTGAATCTTACTCAATTCAAAGATATAGAATTGAGAAAAATGCCTGCTTGGACTGCTTGTGCTGGGAACTGGATTTGGCCTGGATGGCCAATGCTGGTTGGGTGAGTGGCTGTGCTGGCAGATTGATGACAACGCCCAACGGATTTTCCCGAGGTAGTTGATGGTGCCTAACGAATTTTCCCGTGGCGGATCGGATTTTCTCGATGTTGATGATGGTGCCCAACGGATTTTCCCGAGGCGGATCGGATTTTCCCGATGTTGAAGATGCCCAACGACTTTTCCCGAGGCAGATCAGGTTTTCCCGATGTTTATGGCAGGCTGGAAGATCGTCATGAAGATGAGTTTCGAACAATAGATAGAAGTCGTCTGGAACGTGATTAGAGATTACTCTAATCTTGCTCTCAGTGATAGGAAACCATGTCGTCCGGTCTGATTGGGCTTGAACAGCCCCTAGTGTTGCGTTCTGGAGCAACGATGTAGCACTTCCATGCTTCTTCTTCTTTCTCTTCTCTTTTTTTTTTAATTTTCAGATATGTGGATATGCATGCAACTAGTCTACCAAACTCTTGCGCAGGCAACGCAATTTTGTTTTGACACAAGCATTCATGCACATGCATTTATGCACGACTATCGACTTTATGTACGACAAACTGACTCGATGCACAACAAACTGACTCGATACACAACAGGCTGACTCAATGCATGGCAGACTGACTCAATGCAGAACAGACTGACTCAATGCACAACAGACTGGCTTGATGCATGACGGACTGACTCTATGAGGTCCTGACACGACTTATAGATGCAATGCAAACCTATTATATATGCTTAGACAGGATACACGAACGATGCTTTTATGCATCTATACATGCAATGCATGCAGAAAACCCCCCGACTTTATATTTAGACAAAGATTTCTTGGATAATGATTTTCTAAGACAATGCATTCCTAAGACAATGCTTCCCTAAAACTATGATTCCCTAAGACAATGCTTTCTATGGATCAGGGCCACTTGTGGGGAATTTCAGGAAAATTTAGGATGAGTAATATTTCGATCCACGAGATAAGGAACAATGGTGGAGGCAACAGGCCTGAAGGATGCATTTCTTGAATGATCATGTAGATGACCTTGATTGTATGCTGATGTATGACAAGCCCCCGGTTTGGCGTAGACTCTTGATGACATTGCCCTGCTTTGGAGAGCACCTTGGAGATTTACAAGCCCCCAGTTTCGAGATGATGCATGGGGACCATAGAATAGGAGGAGGCATAGTCCTTAGTAGTGAGTCTCAAACTCTCCTTTTGCCTAACTTTCCCAAAGGGTTTTTAAGTTAGCCCCTCTTTTCTTTCTTTTTCTTTTTCTTTCTTTCTTTTTCTTTCTTTTTTTTTTTCTCTCTTTTTTTTTAAATTTTTTTATGAGACCACTATTAGGACGTCTATGAGATTGAAGATGCAGGACCTTGTAGGATAGGGAGTAGGTGTCCCTCTTAGAACCTTTCTTCGATAAATGTCTTGACTGATGTCACAAAGGTAGCGCGAGCCCCCCCAGTTTAGAGTAGCTTGTTTCTGAGTCTATTCATGATCATGTGGTTGCCAGTTAGCCGCTGATCTGCTGTGGATGGCTTTTGCTCTTGCTAAGAAGTAAGCCATACAGAGCCTCATACTTGCATTAATGACTGAGCTGAAAAAGTCATCAAAAGGCGACATGGGATGAAAAGGCTAAAAAGGGTTGGAAGATGTTTGGGGAAAGAGACGGTGGACGATGGTTTTATTAATGAACGGAATGTGGAGACACTTGAGAATGATCGTGTCTTGAAGGGGAGAAGAGATGGTCAAATGGGATAGACATCATCTCTTGAGAAAGGGTTAAAAGGGATGGTAGATGAGACTTTATTGATGAATGATACAGGGAGACACTCAAGAATGATCTTGTCTTGAAGAGATGGTCAAATGGGATAGACATCATCTCTTGGGAAAGGGTTGAAAGGGATGGTAAATGAGAGTTTATTGATGAATGAGATAGGGAGACACTCAAGAATGATCGTGTCTTGAAGAGATGGTCAAATGAGATACGACATCATCTCATGGGAAATGGTTATGAAATGATGTCCAAGTCTGACGGAAGGAAGATGGAGGGTTGAAGATGATGAAAGATAGAATCCAGGGTTTCCTCTCCTTTTGCCGAACCTGCCCTGTCGGGTTTTCAGGCTAGCCTCTCTTATTCTCTCACTATCCTTTTTCCTAACCTGCCCTAACGGGTTTTCAGGCTAACCTCTCTTATTCTCTCATCACTACAACAAAAAATAGCTATAGTAACACTAATTTCAGTAACATTTTTCATAAGTGTTACAATAGATACTTTATAGTAACATTTAGAAAAAATGTTACCTAAACTAATACCTAATGCAACATTTAATAATGCAACATCGGGGGAAATATGAGGATGTGCACACTACATGCCTTGTGAGCTTTGCAATGAAATATGTTGAATTGGTATGTATAATGTGTAAAATCAACTATTGATTACATTCAATATAGTGAATTGGTTATAATGAATGTCGGTGACTACAGGTGTTGTGAGACTTGAACTTGATGAATCAGTAAATATGTGTGTACAAACAGTAAGGGGATTAAATATGGAATTGACTGTGTAGTTCTTTATTAGGAAATAGTGAAGATAAGTAAATGTCATATCACATATAGTTTTTTGGTTTTACAGGTTACTTTTGTTGATGTTAAATATTGATTGAAGTTCAAGTTCAAGTTAAAGCTCAAGGATCGGTTATATGCATGACTTTTTGTCCTTATTTTGCGAAGATATATAGAATTTTGTTGATATACGTTTAATATCTAGGTCCAAATTACACAAGTGTAAAGGCCATCTTTGATATCTTTTGGAACGATGGTGAAAGGTTCATTTAGAATAAGCTATATGTGGACCATTTAGATTTACAGTTGTAATTATACTCCAATGCTTGTTCTACCTATTTCAATGACATTTATTTTAATTATCACAATTATGTTTTATTATATTTTGGAATGTTTTTCCATAAGATTCGTCTAAAACAGGAAATTGTTAGAGCGAGAAAATTGTGTTACAACATGTACCGGTCGATTGGTATATAACAAATTTATAGAATGTTGCTATAGGTGGTGGTATCGCTACTTTTGATAATATCTACTGTAACGTTTTTCTGTAAGTGTTGCAAAAGGGAAATATCTAAGGCAACATTTCTCTTTATAAGTGTTGCAATAGCCGCAATACGTAAGGTAACATTTTTTTTGAAGTGTTACAATAGCCTAAATACCTATGGTAATATTTTTCTTTACAAGTGTTGCAATAGCCTAAAAAGTGTTACCATAACTTATTGTAACACACGTCTAATGTAACACTTTGCAAAATGTTGCCATAGACCTAAGGTAACACTATTTGAGCCTCTAGTAACACTTTTGCTGTGTTGCTAAAGGCACATTTTGTTGTAGTGCATTCTCCTTTTGCCTAGCCTGAGATTCCAAGCTAGCCTCTCTTGTTTTTTTTTTTTCTTAAAGACCAACTTTTTGGGGACAAAGGATGTTCCTCATAGGTGTCGGGCCTCAAAGAGGTTTTCCTACGTATCCAAGGTGGAATCAGGCCAGTCGTAGTTCTTTAAGTGCAACTTTGAGGGATAGTGCCTCGAGGAAGGCTTAACGGTTATGAAGGTTTGAGGGTTCATATGCAGGTTATGGATGGATGAAAGGTTTATAGAAGGCCGAGGTGTATGGATGATGCGGTGAAGGTTTGAGACGATATTTTCTGAGGTGTGCATGACTCTTATTTTCGCGTTCTCACTTATTCTCCTCTAACCCCTTTTTTTTTTTGCTCTTCTCTTTTTTCGACTTTCTTCCCCATGGGATTGACTCTTGTTCGCCTTTCTGATGACATTAGTCACAACACACCTTTTGGCTTTGGGGTAGATATGGTGAAGACTGGTGGTGCTGAATATGGTAAGTAGCGAGCAAAGTCTCTACTTCTTTCCGAAAGTGGCTTCCATTCTCACTGATGATCTCATGAGGCATATGATGTCCTGAAGGATCAATTCAGCCATTTGTTTGGATGTGAGTTTGGCATAAGAGGCTGCCTCTACCCACTTAGTAAAATAATCAATGGCGACCAAGATGTATTCATGTCCTCCTGTTTCTGTTGGGTTTATCTAGCCAATGATGTCAATACCCCATACCGAGAATGGCCACGGAGATGTCAAAGTAGTCAAATACGAGGGAGGTTGATGTTGCAAATTGGCATACTCTCCGCATTTGTGACATCTTCGAACTAAATCCCAGCAACATGTCTTCAAAGTGGACCAATAACAGCCAGCCCTTTGAATCTTCTTCATTAGCATGCACCTATTCACATGAGGTCCACCTTCTCCTCTTTTGCACTTTTAGCATTGATGCACAATAAATTGATGTCTGTAGGCGATTTCTTGTACAAGCGATCATGGATCAAACAGTATTGTGCTGCTAAAGATCTGATTGCCCGTTGTCCTCTAGCTCAGCTGGATATTCTCCTTCCCGAAGAAAATTATATATGTCATGGAACCATTCCTCAGTTTCTTCTTCTTGTGTCTCCATATTGCAGACATATGCTGGTTCAGACTGCCGCTCTACTATTACCGGTAGTTGGAGCGTGCTTAATGGGATCAATATCATTGAAGATAACTTGGTTAGAGCATCAGCCAATTCATTGTGATCCCTAGAAAGTATTGGAAGCTAATCTTCTCAAATTGATCAGCAAGTCCCAAAAGCTTCTGTTGGTATGCCATAAGGCATTCATTCGGAACTTTCCACGTGTTCTTAGCCTGGTTGATGATAAGGCTAGAATCTTCAAAGACCTTTATATGGCATATACCTAAGGCCAAAGCAGCTTGTAACCCTTGATGCATGCTTCATATTCGGCAGCATTGTTTGTGGCGTCAAAATCCAGCTTCACAGATACAGGAACATGTGCCTCTTTTGGAGAGATCAGTAGTACTCCTACTCCACAACCTATTTGTTTGGAAGCCCCCTCAAAATCATTTCCCATGTATCTTCATCTGTAAGGTAAATGTCTTCATCAGGGAATTCCAAGCGAGTGCTTGGAGGTTTCTGTGATGGTGAAGCGGCCAAGAAATCTGAAACAACCAGCCCTTTGGCAAATACTGGAGTTGCTTCAAGTAATAGATGACGCTCTCTTGACCTTATATCTTTTGAGCTAGCATAGCCCCCATTGCGGTGCTAGTTACTGTAAGATAAAGGAGTAGAAGCTCATCTGGTACTGGAGGCATAAGGACGGGTGGATGTTGCAAATACTCCTTGATTTTTTTTCAAAAGCAGCTTGACATTGATCGTCCCATTCTATTTTACTTCCCTTCTTCAACTTCTTGAACAAAGGTTCATAGGTCATGGTGAGCTTTGAAATGAATCTACTGAAACCCCTTATATCCTTTAGTCATAGCACACCTTTTGGATAGGGTTATGGGTTTGAATGGTAGGTGGTAAGTCGAGATTGGGTGAAAAGATGAGGGTAATGTGGGTGGTAAAATGAAAGTTGGGTTCAACCCCCCTGTCCTCGGCACATTTGTTTAAGCTGCTGGTCTAGGAGCATAGAGATGTTCATTTTCAAAAGACTAATGATTTTGGTCTTTTTTCCTTTTGCCCAGCCCGCTTGATGAGTGCAGACTGGCTTCCCTCTTTTTTTTCTTTTTTTTCTCTTTTTTTTTTAAAAAAATTAAACCCTGGATTTGATAAAATAAAAGACGGGAACGAGGTATACAACAAAGATGGAAGGATAAGAGAAAATGAAATTTGTCAGACTTGGTTTGTACAGATGATGGATAGATGAGAGAACTTCTCAACTCAAGTAAAAAACACAAGCACGAAATTCTGTTTGATCACATAGCAACAAGAGCAAAGAAATGAATGAAGAACTAACTCTAACAGACTCTGAGCATGAAATGCTCAACAACCAAGACTCTTGCTAACTCTAAAGCCCCTTGATGATGCGCCCTTTCTATCTTCGTATGGGGAATCCAAAGTCTAACAATTCTCCATGTTGTTCCTTCGGGATCTATGGTAGTTGCAGAATTTCTCATCATCCAAAATATTCCTTTTATGGTTAACTCAGGCCTTGACCTTGACACTAGAAAAATGAAGAAACACCCATCCTAATGCATGCAAGACCTAGATGACCTATATGGACTTCCTGAAACGAGAAATGCTTATATGCTGACGCAAGAGAGACTCACCCAGGACATGGGTTTGAAAGTGCTAACTGATTTACATGAGACTTCCTAGGATGCAAGACCTCTATATGCCGACTCAAGGAAGAGACTTACCCACGACATGGGTTTACAAGTTCTATATGAGACCTCCTAAAGTGTAAATGCCTATATGCTGACCTGGGAATCCTAACTTATGATATGGGATTACATTAGACTTCCTAAAAAAAAGACAGATATTTACATGATCACTCTAGACACAGACTCACCTACGACATAGGTTTTCATGACCCATGAACCTATATGAGACTTTATAAAGAATGCAGGACACTTACATGCAAACTCTAACACAAAGACTCATCCTAGACCTTATATGATGCTTTCTAATGAATGCAAGACACTTACATGCAGACACTAACACAAAGATTCATCCTGGACCTTAAAGACACTCATATCCTGACTTTAAAACAAAGACTCGCCCATGACCTGGGTTTACACTGGACTTTCTAAAAGAGGAAAACACACATTAACCCAGGAGAAGACTCACTCATGACCTAGACCAAAGACTCACCCATGTCCCAGGTTTAGACTTCCAAAACACACATATTGACTTAAGAAAAGACTTTGTATGTGACTTTCTAAAGACTGAAAGATATTTACATGTAGACTCTGAAGCTAAGACTCATCTAAGACTATTGTAAGACACCTAGACTCGGGAAACAACCCAACTATGACACAGGTTAACAACAACACTTTTTACAACAAGAGCATTATAAAAAGCTGGATAAAGTCAAACATAGCGAGTCGACATAAGTTGAAAGATACAAGTTAGTGTTTCTGAATTCGGATGGGCCTCCACAGGCCGACTGTTTTAAGGAGAATCCGTAACTTGGCCCAACAACTCAGACAGCTCAAGCTATGTTGGCTATTATGCGGCCTAGAATAATGCTTAACAAGACTGACGACCCACTATTTTTAACTTTCTCTTTTATATTATTTTTTCTCGAGGAAATGGGTAAAGGACTGGATAAAGTCGATAATAAGCGAGTCATAATTAATTTATCGGCTTAATTGACAAATTCAATATGGTTGGGCCTAACAACGGGTCGGCCATAAATGTGATGGATTTATTAATTAAATCGATAAATTAATTTACTCAAGCCTAGTGACTATTATGCAGTCTAAGACGCTATCCATTAACGTTGTTAGAATTTTTAATTAATTTTTTTTGGACCTTTGTTATGAAAATTTCATAAAGGGCCATATAATATCATCAAAGGTGAGTCAATTTTTATTTATTAATTAAGATAACAAACTTTCAAACATAAATGGACCCTTCCACTTGGGCTAACCATAACGCTTTTGGGTTGATTATAATAATTAATAAATAGTCCTTTTCTCAACCCAATGAATTTTATATGGACTAAAATGAAACTTCCGAACTAAGGTCAACTCTTTACAAAATGAAAAGAAAAGGGGAAGGGGTACACATAGCACATGCACACAGCATACACATGAAGGGTTATCCTAAACCCAGGTTCTACATTCAAGGATTTCTATGGTCGAGTTACATGGCCTACCGCATGTTCTCACCCCGGTTCATCATACCCTAAGGTAAGATTTGTGAGGTATGGCTCAAAGAACTTCAAGGAAGCCCTTTGAGTGTAACACGGGGAAAGGAGTGACCAAATGCTTAACGATGTGGAGTGCATCCGCATAGTAGTGGCCTCCCGCTCTCGAGGGAAAATCTTAGGTATTACTTAAACCGTCGCCTTTGTGCTAACGGGTCAATAGACCCGATTAGTGTCCCCGTATGCAAAGGATGCCTAACAAAAGAATAATAAAATTGCGAAATAAATTAACTCCTCCCTTTTACACTTTCAAATCAATTCGATTTTTTCAAGTTTTACCCTCTTTTTAAGTTTAAGTCCCCAATGGAGTCGTCAATCTGTAGGACCCAGAAAATTCATGTCCGGGTAAATTATTTTCGGACACGCTACTTATGTGATCGAGAGGCAACTAAGGTTGCTTAATCTTTAAATAAGGATATTTTTATTTTCGAAATTCATTTTCGGGATGATGAAACTTTATTTATTTACAAGTCCTTTTTTATTATTTTAATTATTCGAAATTGCACAAAACATTTTAATAATAATTTAATCCCGGCCCACTCACCATGTCCAAGCCCAAGAAACAAGCGGGCCACCAGAACCCATTAAAACCCGCCTGAGTTTTAATGAATTCTGGGTTGGGCCTCTTGCCTCCCCGTCCCAAAGAGAAATGGGTTGAAACTGGTAAAAGCCACCTAGGTTTAATCAATTTATGCAAAAGCGAATTAATGAGAGAGATGAATTAAATCATTTTTTAAATATTTTTATGCAAAAGTGAATATTTTAAATAATTAAAGGAATTTGTTAAATTTTAAAGAGTCGCTAACCGATTTAAGGAAATCGACAAACCATAAAATAAAAAAGGAAAGACTCCGGTTTATGAACCCGATTTCTAGATTCAGGGGTAAGGTTACGAATTCGAGAGTTATAAGAACTCTCGAATCCGCCTGTTTAGAAAACAGACTCTACTAAAATCGACATTGAAAAAGAAAGAGAGCAGGGAGAAGTTTGGTTAATTTCGCGAAGTTATTATTCAAATCATGCAATATAAAATGCGGTTTTTACTTTACAAAATATGTATAAGTAAAGGAATTAAAGAATGGATTACATGATAAATACAACAATATGAATGACAAAAGCAAACCTTGTTTGATGTGGGTTGCCCGAATGCGATGATCAAATTCCTTGACTTAGCCCCGATTATGACCTCAGATAGGATGATGAAGATATGGATGATTTGGGTGAATGGTATAGGAGTGGTATGTGGATTATGAGAGTTATTATGATAATATTAGGGGATAAGAATGGATATAGTGGAGAAAGTTTAAGAGAGTTTTTGGTAGGATAATGATGATAGTTGGTGAAATGAGGGTAGAGTAATGGTAGTAGATGATGAGAATGGTTGATGAAATGAGGGTGAAATGGAGGGGGTATTTATAGGTGAGGGAGTGAGAGATTTGGAGGAAAACCAAGAGGAACATACCCCACAAATCATGCGCTCCCCGGATCAAAACCTAGGCGGGTTTTGGGAGGTCAAACTAGGGTCAATCACGTGGGCACAGATCAAGGGATTGAATTGCATGCATGCAGATTTTGGCGCCAGATCAATCAAAACGTAGGCTGGTTTTGATTTGATTATCACGTGGATCACTGACATGGCACAAAATGATAACGTTTGCTATTCTTCTCAAAGCCTAGGCGGGTTTTGAGCTCTCTAGGCCGGGGCGCGCATTTGGGTCTGCTTCTGTGCCGGCTGCCTTCTAAAAACTAAAACCCAGGGGGGTTTTAATGAATGTATGCGGCCAATTTTGACTTCTTGGGCTTAAGTTGTTGACCTTTTGGGCTCAAATACCCGTTTATCATTTGGCCCAAGTGATTTGTTGATTTTGATGAGTCGGGATTATGTCGGTACAAATTTCGGTGTCTACAGAGTGTCGAGGGAAATTTACTCGAAAGCGAGACTGTCAGTGCACCCCCAACCAAAATTGGGAACGCATATAATAGCTTGGCCGCTTCAAACAATAGCGTCCGTGTTGAGTTAGCCGGCAATGCGACACATACGAAATCTGTCGGTACTGGTGCAAATGTACCTGTTTGGATGCTGACATGATCAACAAACAAAAAGGGAAAGTAGTGGCGACTGAAGATTTACCCAGGGATATAGCTTCTGACCAGCGGAAACGGAAGGATGCGAGGTGGCGTGGGTTGGATGCCAGATTGGACACTCCGCAGGTCATCATATGTAATGATGTCGATACACACCCAACTGATAGTGGGGGTGTCGGCGATGGGATTACAACTGATAAAAAAAATACCAGGGATAGACGTTGTTAGTGCAAGGACACGTAGTATGAGAGCTGGGGTGGGCCAAGTTGCCCCTGTTTCGTCCGTTGGTGCGGACAAGGAACACAAAGTCAGTGTGATAACAGTTGAGGATTCACCCGGGAACAACACGAGAGCGAGGACGCGTAGTAGGGCGGTGCATGGTGCTAGGGCTGACATATGCGGATACGGACTGAAACCTGTAGCATGCACAAAGAAGAGGGTTACGCCGACTAGTGATTGCACTGGCGATGCGTCTAAAAAGGTCAGTCTTGTTATTAGTCTGATACACTATAGGGTGGCACTTTATGTAAATGGCAAGTTTGTCACATATAGAATGTTGTAGTCGTTCGAATAGTAGGGTCGCTGGCATACCCCCTTATTGTTAATGTGTACATTGATCATCAACGATGCAGTGTATGTCAATAATTAACACTAACCACAATATATTAAAATGTAGTCAGCATTTTTAAATGACCATAGTGTACACGACGACACATATCATGATGTGATCATCAAATAGTGAATGTGTTATAGTATGGTGTGTCAATACTTGACACTAACCACATATACGGCAATGTGTTTAGCATTATGGTATGTCCATATTGTATACCGACCACACATACAATGATGTGGTCATCAACTAACTTCACAAGGTATAATGATCTCACTTATCACAGTGTGATCATCATTATATTTTGACAAATCATATATAATCGCATTGTGATTGTTTTTGTTTGATATGATTTAAAATCGTGGATGTCTAAATGCGGTCCGCTTAATATGATCATTAGTGGTGTACGTGGCCAATAGCGTATACGGTTCTGTAGACACCGGGATTCGCACCGATAAAATCTCGATTTATCAAAAGTTTAAATAAAATATTCGGGTCGGATGCATCATTAGACCAATGGAAGCAAGCAAAGCAAACATGACAAGTTCAAGGCGGCCCAGTACCAAGAATAAAACCCGCATGGGTTTTAGTCAAGAAAAGCGGCCCAAAAGCAGAACCAGCCCAAGGCGCGCCCCGACCCAGTTGCTTCAAAACCCGTACGGGTTTTCTACCATCTGAAGCACGTCATTTTGCGTCGTCCACGTCAGCGATCAGTGTGTGGGAATTATAAAACCCGCGCGGGTTTTATCCTCCAACAACTGGCGCCAAAATGCCATGCAAACCCCCTGATTTTAGCCCATGTACGTTAGACCTTGACCTTGGCCTTGACTTCTGATACCCCGCACGGGTTTTGTGATTGCATGGAGATGGAGGGCATGATCCAAGGGATGTGTCCCCTCCATTTCCCTCCTAAACCTCACCTGCTTCACCTATAAATACCCCTCCATTTCACCCTCACTAATCACCAACTACCATCATCTTACACCATTATTCTACCCAAAACTCTCATCTATTATCACTTCACTTACACTCTCTTAAACTATCCCTATCATATCCATTCTCATATTACATAAACCACCACCCATACATCACCTTTCCATCACCCTTATACTTACCTTTTCACTCACCAAGTCAAGGCAAAATCAAGGTTTTTGGTCGGCGCATTCGGGCTTCTAAAATAAAAAAGGTTCGCCTTCGCTTGCCTGTTGTTACTTTTATTTAACCATGTAATTTATATTTCATTTCCATTACTTGTGTATATTTTGTAAATAAAAACCTTGTTTTATAATGCATGTTAAGAATATAAACTTGCGAAATTAAACTTCTCCCCGCTCTTTTTCATTTTAATGTCGATTTTAGTAGGGTCTGTTTTCTAAAAGGTGAATTCGAGAGTTATTATAATTCTCGAATTCGTAACCTTACCCCCGAACTTAGAATCGGGTTTGGTAGACCGGAGTTATTTTTATTATTTTATGGTTTGTCGGTTTCCTTAAATCGGCTGGCGACTCTTTTATTCTTTTTATAATCCGTTTAATTATTTGACATTGAAATTTATACTAAAATACTTAAAAAATGGTTTAACATCTTCCTTTCACCCGATTCAAGGCTAAAACCGAGAGAAAGTGGGCCAGAAATCAATAAAACCCCCACTGGTTTTATTGTTTCCCAACTCAAATTCTCTGGCCCAGGGAAACAGACGGCCTGGCCCAAGATCTCTCAAAATTCGCGCGGGTTTTGACTGGTCTTGGCGGCCCGCCTGGTTCCTATTGGGCCTGAATTTGGTGTTTGGGCCGGTTTTAAACCATTATTAAGTTTCATCACCCCGAAAATGAATTTCATAAAATAAAAATATCCTTATTTAAGGATTAAGCAACCTTAGTCGGCTCCCGATCATTAAGTAGCGCATCCGAGAATAATTTCCCCGAACGAGAATTTTCCGGGTCCTACAGATTGGCGACTCCACTGGGGACTTTAACTTAAAAGGAGGGTAAAACTTGAAAAAATTGAATTAAATTGAAATTTTAAAAGGGAGAAGTTGATTTATTTCGCGATTTTATAATTCTTTTTAGGCATCCTTTGCATATCGGGCCACTAATCGCGTCTTTTGACACGTTACCACAAAGGCGACGGTTAAGGTATACCTAGGTGATTCCCTCGAGAGTAGGTAGGCCACTACTTGTGCGATGCACCGTACATCACCAAGCATTTGGTCTCTCCTATCCACGCGTTACACTCAAAGGGCTTCCTTGAAGTTCTTTGACCAATACCTGACACTCCTTACCTAAGGGTATAGAGCACCGGGGTTAAACCTGCGGTAGGCCATGTAATCCAACCATAGAAATCCATGAATATAGAACCTTGGTTTAGGGTACCTTTCATGTTGTATGTTATGTGCTAGGTGTACCCCTTCCCCTTTTTCTTTATTTGTTTTAGAGTGGACTCTAATTTAGAGGTTTTGTTCTAGTCCATATAAAAATCATTGGGTTGAGAAAATGATTATTTGTTAATTAGAATAATTGACTCAAAAAGCATCATGGTTAGCCCTAGTGGAAGGGCCCATTTATGCTTTAAAGATGATTATTTTAATTAATAAATAAAAATCGACTCGCCTTTGATGATATTATATGAGCCTTTACAAAATTCTCCTAATGAAGGTCCAAAAACAAATTAAAAAGTTCAACAAAGTTAATGGATAGCATTTAAGATTGCATAATAGTCACTAAGCTCGAGAAAATTAATTTATCGATTTAATTAATAAATCCACCGCATTTCTGGCCAGCCCGTTGTTAGGCCCAACCATATGGGATTTGTTGATTAGGCCCATAAATTAATAATGACTCGCTTATTGTTGACTTTATTCAATTCTTTACAATATCCATATTTCTCGACTAAAATAAAAAAAAAGAAATAAAAATAAAATAATAAAATAAAAGAGGTAAAAAAAAGGGTCATTAGTCTTGTTGAACATTATTCTAGTCCGTATAATATTCATTATGGCTTGAGCTGTCTGAATTGTTGGGCCAAGTTACGAATTCTCCTTAAAAAGGTCGGCTTGTGATATGGGCCCATCCGAATTGAGAAACACTGACTTGAATCTATCAATTTATGACCGGCTCGCCATGTTTTGCTTTGTGCGGCCCTTTATAATGTTTTGTCCATAGGTCCATATAGAGTTCGGCCATACACTCCCAAAAAGTGGGTGAGTCCTTTGTGTCAGCATATGTGTCGAGTCAGGATCATATAGGTCTCTTAGGACATGCATGCAACAGGTAGTACGTGTCAGAGTATGTCATCGAGTTTTCAAACTTTGAATTTCCATGCAGTCATCATTGGTGATCGGCTCCGAGCCCGCATTCGAGATCCGCGAACTGGCCGGTTGATTCCAAACCCGCATTACGATCCATCTGCAACTAGTGACTGTATCATGTCTGGAGAGCATTTCCAAGAGATCCCGGTCCAAAGCACCGAAGCTAACATCACGAAGCATTTGGACGAGCTCTACACTAGAATGTAAGGTCTTGTGTTTGCTAATACCCTAGAACAGGAACAGAAGATGGGTAAAAGACTAGAGGAACAACAACAAGTGATGGATGGCATGCTGCAGGCCATCACTAAGATGAACGCCAAATTGGGGCTGAATGCTGAAGAAGATGACGAGGAAATGCATGGATATGAATCTGAACCTGAAATCATTAAGACATCTTCAGATTCTGGAGGAATACGGATATCCAAGAAAAAGGTTAATACTCCAGGAGTGTCAAAATCTACAAGGGACCCCGCTGTTAAGGCCCTTAAGCAGAAGTTAGAAAGTCTCACCAAAGCAATGAGCACTGTGCCAGCCTTTGCTGATAAGTACCTGGAGGTTCCATTGCCTGTTCAGCCAACCCTAAAGATAGGTGACAAAGTTGAAGTGCCAAATATTAGGTTCAAACCCTCTGAGCACCCTATTCATCATGTTGAGGAGTTCATGAGGTTAGCGCCTGTAAACCGGATTGATGTCGACTTATACTCTTCCTTCTTCCGATCCACCTTATATGGTGAAGCTAAGGTATGGTATCATGCATTGTCACCTCAAATCAAAACCAACTGGAGTGAGTTGTTCAAAGCTTTCATCAACCATTACAGCCGCATTCAGAAGAAACAAGCTACGGTGGATGACTTAACCACCATGAAGTAGCGGGATGATGAGTCCTTTATGGATTACTTTGAGAGATGGCATACAAAGTTGTCTCACATCAATGAGACAATCCCCCTCCGCCTACGGTTATCTACCTTTAAGCAATGGCTTAAGAGTAGTCTCTCCAAGCACTTGGGATACCATATCGTCAAAGACTTTGATTACTTGAAGGACATTTGTGTCCAACTAGAGGCGATGCACAATGATAAGACCATTTCGCCTGGATGGAAAGGATCCAGCTCCAACAGGAGGGCTACTAGTGCAGCTAGCCACCTTCCTAAAATTATGGAGACTAACTATGTCCAGCGCAAGGGGACTTACGTACCAAAATATGAGACCTATACGCCATTGGATGTTCCTTACGCTCAGGCTCTCGACCGTCTGGTCAAGAAGGGTATCCTAGTTTTGCCCTTACCGATAGAAGAGCCATAAATCAAAGGCAGAAACTGGGATGCCAACCAATTTTGCCACTATCATTGTTGTCGAGGACATGGCATTGAGAAATGTTGGACTTTAAGGAACAAGATAGAAGATATGATAAGGGCAGGGACGCTGCCAATGCCAAAAGCTGCCAAGAAACCAATCAATCAAAGTAATCCTATGCCTGAGCATGTAAATGCTATCCTCTGTAGGGATTTCAGTTTCGACCCCTCCACTTTGATTGTAGAAACAAGTCAACCTGTCCCCGAAGTAGTTGGGTTCCCTGAAAGTCTGTTCATCTACGGTGTTTGGGACAGCGATGAGGATGACGAGCACGAACATTTCGACAGAATGGATGGAGATTGGTGAACCAATACCAGAGGTTGTGGCGTTTCTCACTCGGTCCGGCCGCCACAACAACAGGAATACCACCATCCCAGTGGCTATTCCTAACCCTACACCAACAACTAACAGTGACAATCAGACCTGCTCTGAAGACCCTCTTTTTTCTCAACTCAAAAAGACCAGGGATGAGGTCACCATATGGCAACTCATATGCACATCGCATGCTCATAGACAAAAGATGTTGGATGCCCTTACAGCACTCACGGTATCGCCTACAACGACCACCGAAACCTTGGTTGCTCATATGATCACCCAACAAGAGATAATTACTTTTGGGATTGAAGATTTGCCCCAAGGAGGAGCATCTCACAACAAAGCCTTGTACCGTACAGTGCAATGCTCCAAAAAAAACTATCCCACTGGTTTTGGTTGACAATAGTTAAGCTAGAAATGTGTGCCCTTGGAGGACGGCATAGAAGTTGGGAGTTCAACAGCAACACTTGACTCAAAATGGTGTACAACTCAGGGCTTATGAAAATTCACCTCGGAGATCATTCGGATCTATAATATTTCCCATTACTACTGGCAGTGTTAATCGGAATGTGGAATTCGTTGTGCTAGACATTCCCATCTCCTTCAATTTGTTTCTAGGGAGGCTATGGCTTCATGAGTGTAATGTCATAGCTTCCACTCTACATCAAAAGGTGAAAATGATGGTTCAAGGTCAGGTGATCACCATCTCGGGAGAGTCTATCAATGCTGTTTTCACTCCTAAACAGTTGACCCTTGAAGTGGAGCATAGCTTAATGGATGAAGAATTTCACAACTTTGAGCTGGTAGCGATGATGAGCCGGGATGAAGCACCTTTCGACTTTGATCCCTACTAAAATCCCAAGGTACATGCTATACTCAAGAGACAAGGATATTTCCCTGGGATTTCGCTGGGAAAGAATCCGAAGAAAAAAAATTCCTCCCGTGTTCAAGACGTTTAAGCAAAAGGGAAGGTTTGGCTTAGGCTACAAACCAACTGAGAAGGAGGTCAGGCTCACAAAGAT
Organism: Portulaca oleracea; assembly: GCA_029582165.1. NCBI lineage: Eukaryota > Viridiplantae > Streptophyta > Magnoliopsida > Caryophyllales > Portulacaceae > Portulaca > Portulaca oleracea. The sequence continues at coordinate 22,184,312 of CM055883.1, read as the reverse complement.
GGCTATCGTTGAACAGAAGAGGATTGACAATCCTCCCACTTTATTCTAGATGAAGCCCTATCCACTTACTTTAAATGGGAAATTTGTTAGGGAAGGTGATGACTTCCCCTACTATGGGTTCCCTGAGCCATTTTATCTGAAGAGCAAAGGAGTTCAAGTTGCTGGACTAGAAGTCTTCGATGATTGCTCCATTAACATGGCTACTGTTTTTGTTCCCGCTTGGGACAAACAACCTCCATTAGAATGGACTCATCTTGCTGGGAGCAACATTTTTGGCATGTTGTTTGGACAAGAGGCTGTCCAAGAAAAGTCTGAAGATGATGCTGTCATTGCTGCTTTGTCCAACCCAAGTTTCGACCCGAGTCTTGTGGGTCGATGCTGAGGAAAATAATTTTGCTTTGTCTGTAGGAGAGTCTGCTCCTAATGATATAGGGTCATGTCTTAAGGGTTTAGAGTTGAGTGAGTTTGGTCTTGAGTTTACCGGCGATGTATTCCTTTCTGCTTATTCTGATTCTTCTTTCCCCTCTTCCCTGAACTACTGCACCAATAATAATCGTGAATTCAATGAACCCTTAAAAGAATTTTCTAATGAACATGAGCATAAAATGGCGCTGTTGGAAGGCACTATCACCATAAATGTGGGCACAGAAGAACAACCTCGGGAGTTGACGTTAGGTAGCTCACTCCCAGCAGAAGAACGGGTTGGATTCACAGAGCTTCTCAAGGAGTTTGTTGATATATTCGCATGGTCCTACGAGGACATGCCTGGGATTGACAAGGAAAATGCGGAGCATACCATACCTTTGCTTCCTAATGCAAAGCTAGCTCGACAAAAGGTTGGGAGGATCAAGCCTGAATGGGCTAAGAAAATTGAGGAAGAAGTGATCAAGCAGCTTAACGCTAAGTTCATCAAAGCGGTCCAATACCCCGAATGGATTGTTAACATTGTCCCGGTGCCTAAGAAAGATGGGAAAGTGCGTATGTGTGTAGACTTCCGAGACCTCAATAAAGCTAGTCCCAACGATAGTTTTCCATTACCGCACATTAATGTATTAGTGGATAACTGTTTAGACCCAATTTTCTGTCTAAATACTCCCTAAATCCTTAGGCTTTTAACTCGTTTCGTAGTTTAATTTCATAGCTTTTAATGTGTTTTTTTTTTATTTTGTAGATTTTGGAGTTTTCACCGAAAACGTAGCAAAACGAGCCTTTTTATAGCTTTCTTGGTGATTTCCCGAGTCGAGCCGGACCGGACCGGAAACCGAGATGGAGTCGACCCGGGACCACACTCCCGACCTTTGGTGCCAATTAGTCAAGTAACGCATGCCACGACCTTCGGATCGAGCGTTACATGCTTCGGAAAGAAGGAAGAACAAAGGGAAGGGAAGCCAAAGTGTAGCCCCCGCCACGAATGGCGTATTACCCGCTACGCTACGCCAGCATGGCCAGTAGCCGCAGAGCATGGCCAATAACCGCCACGGTGGGCATGGGCTGGGGGTCAGGTTGTCCGAGAAAGACCGTACCCACGGTCGGAGCCACCGTAGCCACGACACCTCGAAGGAGAGAAATCGCCCGTGAAAGTTCGCTCGTCGCGCCCGCGACGAGGGTGGTCGCGCCCGCGACCCCCCTGCTGATCTGCGTTTCTTCAACGTTTAAACGGCGCGTTTTGGCCAACTGTTTTGGGGGTTTAAATAGCTCTTTTGCTGCGATTTTTGAAGGGGGAGAGACTTAACCTACCTAGGGGTGAGACCTAGACATTATTTCAGCTTTGTATTATTGGATTTTAGAGGGAGATTAGTGAAAAATTAATGTAGGGTTTTGGAGATTTGTGTATGTTATTGAAGATTTTGGGATTCAAACAATTGAAAGATTGTTGGATCATCTCTTATTGCTTTCTCTTGTTCATCTACAACATTTTGATAAGTATTCTCTTCCCTTAACTCTTATATTAATTACCTTGCTTATTACTTTGCTTGTTCTTAATTGCTTTGCTTGCTATTTCATTGTTCTTGCTTATTTATGGTTGTTTGATGTTAGAAATCATGTTTAGGTTTGGTTTGGATGTTGTTAGCTTAGTTTTTATCATGATTAGTGGCTAGAAACCCTATAGGTTAGGGGGTAATTAAGGGTGTGAATGGGTGATTAGGTTTGGGTTAGCAATATTAGTGAGTAATTAGTTAGGAAATCAATTTCCCACTCCTATCCTTCCCTCAAGTGGGATACATTTGGGTGCGAAAGCATCCCCGAATAAATCCAAAACTTGTGTTGGAAGGTAGGAATTGGGATAGTTAGTATTTTAGTTCGCGAAAGCGAATAGAAACTAACTAGGAAATTCCGTTTCATTAACTCTCCGGGTCTGTCGATGGACTTTGGGGAAGTTAATCCGGACTATCCTTGAAAGAGGAAGGCCGGTGGGTATTTTCTAACGGAATTACCACTTGATTCTCCCTTCTTGTTATTCCCTTGTTGCAAAACCCATTTCCTCATCCCCGTTTGCATCCCGAAAAACCTCCGAAGCCCATTTTCCATTCCTTGACCGACCTTAGTTTTGTTTCTCGCGTTGTGATCCTTTTTAAACCGATATCCTTACCTTAGCAATCTCGACCCAACCATTGACCTAGTTCCTATGACCAAGGCCGCCAGCTTCCTAAGAGAGAACGACAAAACCGATGTCTTACAAACCACGTTACAATAACACATACTGGCATGAGCTACTATCCTTTATGGATGGATATGCGGGTTACAATCAAATCAAGATGGCAGAAGAAGACATGGAGAAAACTGCATTCACTACGCCATGGGGAACGTACTCTTCTGTGGTCAAGCCTTTCGGTCCCAAGAATGCCGAAGCGACATATCAAAGAACTGCCAACACTCTACTTCATGACATGATGCACATAGAGGTAGAAGTTTATGTGGATGACATGATTGTTAAATCCAAAACAAGGGAAGAACATATTCTAAATCTCCGCAAGTTCTTTCTGCGACTTCGCAAATACAAGATGCGGCTTAATCCAGCAAAGTGCACTTTTGGTGTTATCTCTGGGAAGTTGCTAGGCTATGTTGTTAGCCAACGAGGCATCGAAGTTGACCCTTCAAAGATAAAGGTTATCCAAGAGTTACAGCTGCCTAAGACGGAAAAAGAGATAAGAGGCTTCCTATGGCGAGTTCAATACATTAGCAGGTTCATCTCAAAGCTCACCGTGACGTGTGAACCTTTGTTCAAGAAACTAAAGAAATGGAGCAAAATAGAATGGGACGATATGTCAAGTTGCCTTTGACAAAATCAAGGAATACCTGCAACATCCTCTGGTCCTCATGCCGCCAGTACCAGATGAGCCTCTATTCCTTTACCTCACCGTGACTAGCTCTGCAATGGGGGCTATGCTAGCTCAGAAGGCTAAAGGTCAAGAGAGCGCCATCTACTACTTGAGCAAGAAATTTCTGGACTATGAAAGTCGATATGCGGACATAGAGAAAATGGCTCTCGCATTAGTAAGGGCCACTAAAAAGTTGAGGCATTACATGCTTTCACATACAGTATATGTCATAGCTGAGAATAATCCCATCAAATTCATCATGGAACAACCTACCTTCAAAAACCGTATCGCTCGATGGGTGGTCATGCTTTCAGAGTTCAATCTTCAGTACCTGCCTCAGAAATCCATCAAAGGACGGGTTGTCTCAGATTTCCTAGCCGCTTCACCATCTCCAAGCACTCACTTGGAATTCCCAGATGAGGATGTATTCTTCACTGATGAGATAAAATGGGAAATGTATTTCGACGGAGCTTCCAATCAAATGGGTTGTGGAGTAGGAGTGCTACTGATCTCTCCAGAAGGGGCACATGTCCCTGTATCGGTGAAGTTGGACTTTGATGCTACTAACAATGCTGCAGAATACGAAGCATGCATCAAGGGCCCACAAGCTACCTTGGCTTTGGGCATATGTCACATAAAAGTATTCGGAGATTTTAGCCTCATCATTAATCAGGCTAAAAATACATGAAAGGTCCGGAATGAATGCCTTATAGCATACCAACAGAAGCTCTTGGGACTTGTTAACCAATTTGAGCAAATCAGCTTCCAGTACTCTCAAGAGATCACAATGAACTGGCTGATGCTCTAGCTAAGTTGTCTTCGATGATATCGATACCATCAGGCACGCTCCAACTACCAGTAGTAGTAGAGCGACAGTCTGAACCAGCATATATCTGCAATATATAGGCACAAGAGGAAGAAACTGAGGAATGGTTCCATGATATATACAATTTTCTTCCGAAAGGAGAATATTCAGCTGAGTTAGATACTCGAGGACAGCGAACGGTCAGGTCTCTAGCAGCACTATACTGCTTGATCCAAGATCGACTTTACAAGAAATCACCTACGTGCATTAATTTATTATGCATCGATGCTAAGAGCGCAAAAGAGGTCATGGTTACTATACATGGAGGAGAGTGTGGGCCTCACATGAATGGGCGCATGCTGGTGAAGAAGATTCAAATAGCTGGTTATTATTGGTCCATTATGGAGGTAGATTGCCTAGAGTTTGTTCGAAGGTGTCACAAATGCCAAGAATATGCCAACCTGCAACATCAACCCCCATCATATCTAACTACTTTAACATCTCCATGGTCGTTCTCAGTATGGGGTATCGACATCATTGGCAAGATACACCCAACCGGAACAGGAGGGCATGAATATATCTGAGTCGTCATTGATTACTTCACTAAATGGGTAGAAGTAGCTTCTTTTGCCAAGCTCACATCTAAGCAAGTGGCCAAATTCATTCTCCAAAACATCATATGTCGATATGGAGTGCCTCATGAGATCATTAGTGACAATGGAAGCCATTTTCGGAAGGAAGTAGAAACTTTACTCGCCACTTACAAAAACCAGCATCACCGATCTTCACCTTATCGACCTCAAGCTAACGGAGCTGCAGAAGTTGCCAATAAAACAGTGGCTAGAATCGTCAAGAAAATGGTTGTCACTTAGAAAGATTAGCCTGATAAGTTGGCATTTGCCCTGTGGGGATACCGAACCTCTATACGAACTGTTATAGGTGCAACACCATATTCTTTGGTGTATGGGATGAAAGCAGTCCTACCGATTGAAGTAGCAATACCTTCGTTGCGGATAGTGGCCGAAAGTCAATTGCCAGAAGCAGATTGGGCTAGTGCAAGGTTCGAGGAATTAATGTTGATGGACGAAAGGCGATTAAGGGCATTTCATAATGTGCAAGTATACCAAACCAGAATCCCTCGTGCTTTAAATAAGAAGGTGAAAAGTCGTTCACTTCACATAGGTGATTTGGTGCTTAAGGAGATGTGGGCACCTATACAAAATCCCAAGGGGAATATTTGCACCTAATTGGAAGGGTCCTTACATGATTAAGGGCATTTTGCCAGGAGGAGCAGCCCGACATGCTACTATGGATGGAGAAGACATAATTCAGCCCACGAATTTGGATCAGCTCAAACGATATTATGCTTAATATTACCAAGCGACTGGAAAACCAATTTTCAGACACATGTAATATATTTAATAAATGCTCATGTATATAAGAAAAATAAAGTTTGCAAGAATACAATAATTGTGAACAATATTTCTTCTTTATTAATTGATAATGCAAGTACACTGCTTGTAACTAAGAAAATTAAAAAAAAAAGGCTTAATTAAATAAAAGATTGCTACAACAAAGCAGTTTCAGTTCCTTCATTCCCATCCATCTTCTAATCTTGCTTCACTTTCTCTACTTCGCCAGTTGTCTCACGATCAGTCTCCATGTCTCTAGGTCCGTTGAGAGCTTTCTCTTTGTCTTTGGGCTTATAGACCCGCCTGCTTGGTTTTCATGTCTCCACTCTCGGACCAAGTCTATCCTTCACCGACTCTTTTGCACCGAGACGGCCCTTTACTGATGTACAGGGACCCAATCTTTCCTTTACAGATACTTGTCTTCTCCTTGTCTCTCCAGCACGGTGAGATTCAATAGTTGCAATTAGCCATGCATGATAGTCAGCATCAGCAATATGAGCCACGTGTATCTTCGGAGGGGCTTTCAGAGTTGGCCTTCTTTCCCAGTATTTTAGCCACGACTCTATCACCGAGCTTCAAAGCTTCAATTGCTCGGGAGTTTCACACAATAGCTCAGGAATATCCTTCCTGCGACCCATCTGCCGCTTCACTCGCGCCGAAAAATAAAAAGTCATGTGCGTCAAGCCAGCAAGACACACATAGACATTGCGGAAATCATGGGTCACATACTCGGAAATGTGTCACCATTCGATCCACCATGTGATCTCACGAGGCTCCTTTAAGAATGCGATCCATTCCGTTACCGAGTGAAGGTCGGTGTACTTCCTCTTTCTCTGGCAATAATTCACCATCGTCGATGAAGTCCGAGGTTCTTTGATGAGACCCAAGTGTTCCATTAACCAGATCTGTCTAAAAGTTAGCCAGGGTTAGATTGCATGGCAATTATCCCAAACTAACGAGAGGAAAAAAAAACATGGTGTAAAACCTAAAGTATGAGTAAAATACCTAAAGTACACTACTATCGGGACTAGAGGCAGATTCGGGTAGGGGTGAAAAGGATGAGTAAAATACCTAAAGTAGCAAGGGACTTCCTCGAAAATCATGTTCTGGGTTAGGATCATCCAAGCCCATCATGGTTTCCGCTAACATTAGAGGTACGAGATTGTAACCTCGGGACATGTCTTCGATGATTTGGACCAAATTCGTCGGTCCGGTTCTTTTGCCACCATGGTAGAACCAAAACTCGCCGAGGAGACATAATACGAGCGCTCGCACTCGTATCACGGGACCGTATTCCAAGGTATCGAGTGATTGAAAATATTCAACAATGGTTTGAAAGTGTACCTTTTCGCCAAATATCGCACTTCCGATGACCCGAGAAGGAAGACATAAGAGCTCTTTGTATTGCTTGGGGATGTCAGTGGGCATTGGAGGTGACGTCGGGCGAGCAAAGTGATTTGTCCCCAAGATTGAGGACCATTCTTCCGGAAGTGGACATAACTTTTTCCAGGTGAAGTGAAAAACATGCATTTTCGGGTCCCAAAATGTCTCCGCCGCACGGAGAAAGTCGTGATTGAACCCCGACCCACTACTATCGGGATGGGGCACATTATATGCCATTTCCTAGTTCAAGAGGGTTTTGGGAAATATTTGAAGAAGTGGACTGCACGCTATTTTCCGGATCCTATCGACAAGGTGCGATTGCAGAAAATGAACATCCTCGCCAATCACCCAACTGCCACGACCTATTGCCATGGACACGACAAAAACACGCAGATTCTCTTGGATCCGGACCATGCCGAGCAGTGGTTGGATATCACTAAGAAACACAACTGGTCTTGTGGTCAGGTTCCTAGTGACCGCAAGGTTGGTGGTCCGGATGTGTCCAGTGGTGAGGAAGAAGAGGAGGACAATGAAGAAGAAGGGGAAGAAGAAGAAAATGAGGAGGAAGAAGAGGAGTATGCCGGCCACGGTGAAGCTAGTGGAAGTCAAAGTCACCCATGGGAAGCTTCATTTGAGCATCTCAACTCTCAACTTGAACAATTGAGAGTTGACCTTCGAGAGTAACAAACGATACTCCAGCGTCAAAACAACTTGTTGGAGACCCAACAAGATCTGATACGTGCCCAACAGTCCGCACTTCAAAGGCATGAGGGGTACTTTCAACAACAAAACCAGTATTGGCGTGACTGGGGGTATTATCACTATTCCATTGCGAACCATCCCCCAGTACCACCGGAGTACATCAACAGCCATTATCCCACTTACTTTCCATATCACCCATATCCTCCCCCGGGAGGATCCGAGCAATAATTTGTAAGTGTCCCCACTCCCACTTTACTATATTGATTTTATTTGCACTGTTAGTGTTAGATAAGTGTGGGGGGTGCTTTATGGGAAAGTTGAGGAGAGGTGTGTCGGTTAGTTGGTTTTGTTGAGTTTGTTGTTCACATGGTTAGAGTTGTCTCGTATTCATTGGTTAGGCCAGTTATGAGAGTTGTTTCACCCTAAATTCCCGCCTCAAACTAGTGAGATTCGGGGTTGAGGTCAGTTAGTGTCAATGTATATATTGTGAATAGTTTGTCTTTTCTTTAGTTTTTAGTATCTAGTGTCTTGTTTATTTTTCTGTTTTAGTTCTTTTTTCTTTTTTGCATGCGAACATTCACACTTACTATGTCTTTCATGTTTATTCCTAACCTCAAGTGTGATGTTTTCCTGGATTGCGGATTGGTTCTTTAATAAATTGAAGACCTCGAGGTAACCTCTTTCCGCACTCTTTGAATATGTGTATAGATTGACTCATGCTGCATGCTTGATTTTTCTTTTGGGTGGCGAACCCCTTTGAGTGTTTATGTTGGGAATATTGTGCTGTTGGAGCCGTGTGGGCTCGGGTCGCCACCACTTTTACTTGCTAGTTGCTTTTGTTTGTTTGTTTTTGTAGGTTCTCTACCCTTTTTCTTGCGACACCTTCCCACAATGAGGACATTGTGGCGTTTTAAGTGTGTGGGCGGGGGGGGGGGGGGGAGATATTCTGTTTCAAGGGTAGATCACCTAGGTTTTGGTTTTTGTTTTCCTAGGTTTTGCCTAAAATTTGAAAAATTTTCATGTGAAAAAGGAGAAAAGGGAGTGAAAGCCTTAAAAGTTTTTCTTTCAGTTTTGTTTTCGCTTTGTTTTGCTTTGTTTCTTGGATCTTGTTGTCGAAATTGAGAAGTTCTTAATCTTCTTTAAAAGTAACTGGTCTGAGTATTTTCGACCCTGTCTCGGGTACTAGTCATGACTTACTTTCTTAGACTCCCTTCATTGAGTGTCTAGTGGGACCCTCGATTCCTCTCACGTTCTGATTGGAACCGGGAGATTCTAAGGGTTTGTGTCCGAGCTTGTTTTGTTTTCCTGTTTAACAAAAGCAAAAGCAAAAAGTTCAAAAAGAAAAGAAAAAGAAGTCAAAAGATACAATAACCTGATTAAGTGGGGCGTGTCGCTGAATGACATTAACCACCATACACTTAGCCAACCTACACGTGCCCGACGGAGAGGCGAATAGAAAAGACTGTGTTGGGAGGGTAAACCCCATATTTGCACCGTCCAATTCCCGAAAGTAAGGCTAATACCGACCTTTAAAATGCGAAAAAAAAGAAAAAGAAAAAGCAATTTCGTTGGTTAAACCAACCAAAAAGAAAAGAAAGTTTTTGCTTCTAAAAGTGTGGGGCCTCTCCTTGCATCACCTACGACCCTCACCAAGCCAAGGGCGACCAAATGCGAGGAATGGCAACACTTCTCTTGGTTGTTTCGTTGTTTTTTAGTTCGGACATGAGTCTTTGGAGTCTTTTGGATTTGGTTAGAACCCACTTGCACATTTGCAAATGGGGTTTTGCTTGGCATAAGGTGTAGGGGGTTGAAAATCTTTGAGATTGTCTTTTATATGAGATGGGTGTTTGTGAGATGCTCCTAATGGTTTCTTTTGGAGGATTAACAACGTTTTCTTAATTAAGGTTACAAGATCTTTTGAATCGAAGCTTTTGTTTCTCTTTCCTTTTGTTTTCTTCGGTTTTGTTTTCACTTTCCCTCTCTCCTTTTTCTTTGGCTTTTGTGGGCACAGCTGCTACAAACCCTCAAGAGTCCATCTCGTCCACCCGGGCTGCCGGGGGGTTCAAAGGGCTTGGTGCATACGCTAAATGCACTCGTTTCCTCCCACGAGAGAGGAGTTGGTGTTTAGTTTTCTTACTTGTTTTGTTTTGTTTTTCTCGCGACGAGCAAAAGTTTAAGTGTGGGGCGGGGGGGGGGGGGGAGGTGACTAGACCCAATTTTGTGTCTAAATACCGCCTAAATCCTTAGGCTTTTAACTTGTTTCATGGTTTAATTTAATAACTTTTAATGCGTTTTTGCTTATTTTGTAGATTTTGGAGTTTTTACCGAAAACGTGGTAAAAAGAGCTATTTTAGAGCATTTTTGGTGATTTCCCGAGCCGAGCCGGGCCGAAAGCCGAGCCGGAGTTGACCCAGGACCACTTTCCCTACCTTTGGTGTCAATTAATGAGGTAACACCCGCTACGACCCTCGGATCGGGCGTTAGATGCTTCGGAAAGAAGGAAGAAACAAAGGGAAGGAAAGCCAAGCCCTAGTCCCCGCCATGAATGGGGTAGCGCCCGCAACGCCCAGAACACATTTGGGGCCGAGTGGGACCGTACCCACGGTCCTGATGACCATAGCCACGGTGGGCATATGCAGAGAGTGAAGTGACCGAGCAAGACCGTACCCACGGTCTTGGGAGACCGTAGCCACGGCGTTGCGAAGCTAAAAAATTGCCTGAGATTTTTCTCTCGTCGCGCCCGCGACGAGGGTTGTCGCGCCCGCGACCTCCTTGTTGCTTCACGTTTTGTCGGCTTTGTACGCTGCGTTTTGGACAATTTTGATCCTTTGTATAAATAGCTCCTTTGCTGCGTTTTCTAGGGAGAGGACTGGGGTTTCTATTCTAGTTACTTAGACTCTATTTTCAGCTTTGAGTTAGTGTATTTTAGAGAGAGATTAGTGAGAGATTATTCTAGGGTTTTGGAGATTTGTGTTTATTATTGAAGATTTGGGTATTCAAACAATTGAAAGATTGTTGGATGATCTTTTTATTGCTTTCCTTTGTTCATCTACAACACTTTGATAAGTATTCTCTTCCCTTAACTCTTTTTTTAATTACCTTGCTAATTACTTTGCTTGTTCTTTAATTCCTTTGCTTGTTATTTCATTGTTCTTGCTTGTTTATGGTTGTTTAATGTTAGAAATCATGTTTAGGTTTGGTTTGGATGTTGTTAGCATAGTTAGTATCATGATTAGTTGCTAGAAACCCTATGGGTTAGGGGGTAATTAAGGGTGTGAATGGGTGAATAGGTTTGGGTTAGCAATATTAGTGAGTAATTAGTTGGGAAATCAATTTCCCATTCCTTTCCTTCCCTCAAGTGGGATGTTTTTGGGTTCGGAAGTCCACAAACACATCCAACACTTGTGTTTTATGGTTGAAATTGGGATAGTTAGTACTCTACTCACGGAAGTGAATAGAGGCTAACTAGGAAATTTCGTTTCATTAACCCTCCGGGTCTGTCGATGGACTTTGGGGAAGTTAATCCGGACTATCCTCGGAAGAGGAAGCTCGGTGGGTATTCTCTAACGGAATTGCCACTTGATTCTCCCTCCTTGCTATTCCCTTGTTGCAAAACCCATTTCCTCATCTTCGTTTGCATCCCAAAAAGCCTCTGAAGCCCATTTTCCATTCCTTGACCGACCTTAGTTTTATTTGTTGCTTCGTGATCGCTCATTTCAAACTGAAATCCTTACCTTAGCAATCTCGACCCGACCATTGACCTAGTTTCTATGACTAAGGCCGCCAGCTCCCTGAGAAAGAACGACAAAATCGAGGTCCACAAAACCACTGTTACAGCCGGTCGGGGCCGGGTTAATGTAGTTAGTTGAACCAATTGGTTGGGCCAGCGATAAATCTAAAGCTTCATTGTTAGACATCTATCCCTGCAATATAATTGATTGAAATCGTTCATTTATTTATAATTGAGAGCACAATCAAATCTCGACATATTGTGATCATACTGCGTAAAAGTCTGATGTGTTAAAATGTAACCCGTATGCTTACATCAATCTAATGTATTTTCCACCCTTCAAAAAAAAAAAATCTAATGTATTTTTCATTTTTGTAAAGCTATTTGCGCCAGCGCGTATGGATGGCCGTTATTTTTTGTGGTGTGCTGACTTGAGGAACGGATGTGTATATATTATTGACAACCACAACGTGCGTGTGTCTGTGGAGGACGCATACGGTCATATCGACGAAGTCATGGTGAGTTTCAATGAGTTGTGCCTTATCGGTTTTTTTTCATTAAGAACATGATTATCATTTGTGCATTATATATCTCCTTTGCAGAGCACACTGGTCCGTAAATTTGTCATACATGTAGGGAATACGTTAGCTGACATGATCATCGGCGATAGCGATAGGAAAAGACCCAGTATGGGGTGTAGGTTCAACGACCAGGGGAACGACAGTGGGGAGTACTGTATGCGCCACATGGAAACGTTCTTCGGTCAGGCAAGAAACTGGCTAACGGGGTTTAACCGGGGCGATTCGAACCCAATACGTATTCTTGTTTTTAATTCATAGTATTTTTTTGTAATTGTAGTTTGAATCACGTACGTTTATCGGGATCTGGAAATTTATGTAAATTTATTTTATTCAACAAAAATTGAGAGAGGCGAAGGTGCGCTCACTTCGCATACACTATTGTTATGGCCTGGCCATGTATAAAGAGAACTCAAACAGGGAACAAGTATATGCAAATGTCGATAAGTGGGACATCTCGTACGATAAACCCAATCGCAGAAAGTTTATGAGTCATCGAGAGTTGTTATTCATGGGGGTTGGTTGTCTACTCAATTATTGGACGGGGCGCGGTCCATGGTGGTTTATGTTTGTGATGTAAACAATGGAATTGAAAACTTAGCATTTTGGGGGAAATTTGTTTTGATGTGAACCAGTGATTGGTCGAATTCATCACATTGAGCGTTTTGGTGTGCGTATATGATCACATGTTATTGTAATGTGGTCAGACATCATTAATGTAGTGTTATTTTATCGGACAAACAACGCTATCTTTTTTTAATGCATACGTGACTTTTGACAGATGCCCATGTTTTTATAATGTACATAATACGAATCGTGGCATACTGATTTTTGGCGAATTGACTTTCTGGCGAATTGACAGATACCCAGCATTGTGGGCATAATCACAAAGCTAACTAATCTGGTCAGACAATGTTTGTTAATATCATTTGCACCATTGTTGGTTGTTTTACCTTATGTTATTCTATGATGAAAAAAAAACGCATTCGTCATATCATTTTGTACGAATATTGGTGTAAGTAAAAAATTAATATATTTCACACCACATGTTGTGTCTATGATCACATCAAGACATACTGTGGTCATATAATGTTATTGTAATATAACGCGATCACTCAATATGCATTGTGTGTATGATCACACATTGTGTTATAATAGTATGAACACTAAATGTCTTGGATTAATTGGGAATCTGAAACTTATGCAATTTCATATGAACAACCTAACGGGGAGTATCCCTTTTGTCTTTGTGAAACTTGTTATCTTTTTGTTGTGGCTTGACTTGAGTGAAAATAATTTGGATAACGCCATTCCAGATAGTCTATGTAGGCTACGCAGACTAACTCGCTTCTTACTCGGTGGTAATCAGTTATCCAGGATGGTCCATCCCTCCATCTTCAATCTGTCGTTGTCGACGGATTTAGACTTGGGATTAAATCATCTCTTGGAAGTAAGGCTTCCTTTGAATTTTGGCAACATGCTTACGAATCTCTAGTTCTTCTCTTTAGGAGTCAATCGATTCAATGGTTCGATTCCTCCTTCGATATCCAATTTCTCATGTCTAGATGACCTTGATTTGTCTACCAACAATTTTCAAGGACAAGTTTCGTCTTTGAATAACTTGGATACCATTCAAAAGTTTTTGATATATGATAACTCCTTTGGAACAGGTCAACCCGACGATTTGGATTTTGTGTCTCCTTTGATCGATATAATATGGAAATACAAATGTCAAGGTAGTACAATGCACGATGCATCATAAAAATTGGTTTTTCCACAGGTTTACGTTTTACCATTGACAGACCTAAAACATATAGGTGTCTATGTACCGCAAGTGTACGGGTCTGTGTAGTAATAAAATATCGTTCTCTCTCAGGGATTTGTGTTCAATCACGCACTAAACTAGTTCGCTGCAAAGAATGCTAGGTCGATCCAAAGGGTGTGGTAAAGTTTTCTAAATCAAACTAAGAAAGCAGGAATTTTTAGGGGTTTTATCAAATAATTGGAAGCATTCAGGGGAGTCCACTCTTGTCAACTAATCAAATCATCAACAACTTCGATGCAGGTAATAAGATAATTCGGGGTCTATAATCTTTCTAAGCCCTATCACTTCGATCTTTCGATCCTAGGTGAGTTACAGTGATTAGCCTAAATATTATTTCTAACTATTTAGCCTAATTAGAGATAAGAACTGACTATAAATTGACCCTAGGCAAGAATCATTATGTCTAACTATTTTCTAACCGATTCAATCTACGCAATTCGATTCAAGACTCAAACTATCGTTCTATTGTCAAGAATCTAAAACCAGGTACAGACTCAAACTGTCGTTCTATTGTCAAATTACCATTACATACAAAACACGCAGATTAAACGAATGAAAAGATAACCTAACATCCAAACTGTATTCAAATTCAATCAATTGACATCGAGTTTATCCGCTAAACTAAGAAAATTAGCTACTCATAATTCTAAAGGTAAACATCGCAAAATCTAAATAACAAGAAAGCATTAAAGAAGAATAGAAATAAACCGTGTTTGAATTGGCGGAATCGATCTCTTCGTGTCACCCGAATCGATCTCTTTCGTGTTCTTCGATCATGAACAATAATCTAATCTAATAACAATCTTTTTGGAAACAACTGTAAATAAATTGATCTAAATCTATTCTAAAAGCTACCAAAAAATCTCTCTGAAAACTAGAGTAATGGAAGAAATCTCTCGCTGCTAATCGATGCTTGAAACGTTGGCTATCGAAGCCCTTTTATAGCGGCTGGATTAGGGCACAAAACGCGGGTGATGTATGCTAGCTCCCTGAAACTCAGCCAATGTGACTGCTCTCCTGTTGGGACATTCAGATGCTATATGCCCAAGTCCTTGGCACCTGAAGCATCTTCTTTAGTACTCAAGGCCACTAACTTCACCTTATTCTCTTCTGTAACCTCCTTCAAGTCAAAGACCCTCTCTACTGTTTGTAACCAATCTAAGAAAACATCAGGGTCTAGTTCTCCTGCATACTCAGGTATATCAATCTTGAAATCAAGTTTCTCAATCCTCCTATCTTCCCTTCTTACTTTTTTTCACTCTCACTATTTTCCTCAGGCTCACTGACTCTAGGTGATCTTATTATCCTTCTCCTTCTCCTGGGTGTAGGTCTAGGACCTCGACCTCCTCTCCTTGTCCTACTGAAAGGATTCTCACCTTCTCCTTCCTCCATCTCATCATCAGTCTCTTATTCAATTGATGTCTATGCAATCTCATATAATAATTCAACTGCTCACACAAAAACTTCATTTTCTGTTCTACTTCTTTCTTCTCTTTCAGATTTTGTTCTAAGACTTCTTGTGGTGTTTTACAAGTTCCGGCCATTTTACTAAAACAAGCAAACACACTCCAAGAAAGAACACAATGCTCTGATACCAAGATGATGTATGCTAGCTCCCAAAGATCAGAATATAGAACTTGCAATACACCACACAGACACACACTTACAACTGAGGCTTTAAAACAAAGCTAATTGGATGCAATTAGCTGAAATGGATGACAACCCAATAAAGAAAATAAAAGGATAGACTTATGTTCAATCTGATACAGACACACCACAGAATGATCACAAGGGCAGGGACTTGGTTACCTCAACAGATACAGACTCACCACCATTGAAGCAAGCAAGCTCTACACTCACCACCAGGTTTGCCAGCTCCTGGATACTGAAGTAGATTTAACCAACTGAGAGTTTATAGACACTCACAAACGAGAGGCTCAACTTTGGCACTCAGAATGCTATTGAAAATTCACTGATTGATGTCTTAAGCAGCTGGATACATCACTATATATAGCTAATCTAAAGCAGTTTGATTAGAGGCACTTAATTTAAGTAACCTGCTAATCTCCCTTCTAAGCTAACTACAAAACTAAACTAAATACATCACATTACATCTTAGTATAGCTAATATCATCCGGAAATAATTGAAAATGAAAAGAAAAACAATGCTTGCTTCTGATTGGACCAAACTCCCAAGGGTTGGCAATTTCAGCCAATCAGAACCTTTCCTAATTGGGGGCGTAAAACTAAGTTATCTCAGTAACTTTTCCCGGGCTTTCTTAAACTAGATATAACCTCAATAGCTTAAGGAAGGTCGGAAAAGACTTCGTTGACCCTCATTGTAACTGCATCAAAATAAGTTAGCCACAGGACTGGGATTCTGGAAAAACTGATAACAAACAACCTTGCAGGATTGCTTGTTCTGGTGCCTGTAACTTGATGCTTTCTTACTCGATCATACTGGGACTTGGTTTGTCCTTGGAGAATGCATGTCAAGGAACAAAAAACTCCTGGGGAACATGTACTGAATCTCACTCAATTCATAGATACAGAATTGAGAAAGAGGCATGCTTGGACTGTATGTGCTGGGAACTGAAATTGACCTGGATGGCCAATGCTGGGTGGGTGAGTGGCTGTGCTGGCCAGGACTTGCCTTACCAAGGTGTAGCAAGTCTGGATGGATGAAGTTGGTGGGCTGGTGGTTGTTGTAGAACTCCTGAACTACTGTTGAACAGGATGGAAGCCTGCTGTTTCTGCTGGAAATGTTTCAACAGTTGCTGAGTGTGTTTTAGCAAGGCTTGTGGTGGTTATTGCTGTTGCTGAAGTTGCTGCCTGATCTTCCTTAGGTGATGAAGATGATGAAGAAGTTGCTCGTGTTGTTGCTGCTGCTGAATCATCTTCTTCCTCGTGATCTATGTTGGCTGGTAACACTTGAGTTGTTGTTGTACTTGCTGGATGGTCTCCATCATCCTCCCCAGGTTGAGGAAAGTTTGTCGTCAAACTTGGGAGGTCTTCATGTGCTGGAAAGTAGGGCCTTAAGTCTGCTATGTTGAAAGTAGCACTCCCTCCATAGTCTTCTAAAAGATCCAATCTGTAGGCATTGTCTCCTATTTTCTCCAGTACTTCAAATGGGCCATCTGCTCTTGGAACGAGCTTTCCTTTCCTCTTTGCTGGGAACTTGTCCTTCCTCAGGTGTATCCACACTAGGTCTCCTAGCTGGAAAACCACGTTTCTCCTGTGCTTATTGGCTGATGTAGCTACTTGCTCAGAGTACTTGGTGATTTTCTCTCTAACCTACTGATGAAGCTTCTTGATCTTCTCTGCATGTGTACCTGCTTCATAACTGAACTTTACAGAATTGGTTAGTGGAGATCAATCCAAAGGAGTGATAGGATTTCTTCCGTATACCACTTAAAATGGGGAAAGGCCAGTTGCCTTTGAAGGGGCTCTATTGAATGCAAATTCAGCATGGGGCAAAAGAGTGTCCCATCCTGTTTTATTTGTGTTTATCAATGATCTCAATAGAGTTCCTAGTGTCCTGTTGGTCACCTCTGTCTGCCCATCAGTATGTGGATGGCATGTTGTGCTATATTTGAGCTTTGTGCCTAACTTCTTCAAGAAAGTCACCCAGAAATGACTCAAGAATTTAGTATCCCTATCAGACACCATGCTTTTAGGGATTCCATGAAGTTTCACCACTTCTTGAAAGTATAGCTCAGCCACTCTTACTGCATCATTGGTGGTGTGGCATGGAACAAAATGTGCCAGTTTGATGAACCTGTCTACCACCACCATCACTGAATCTTTTCCCCTTTGTGATCTTGGCAGACCAACTATGAAATCCAGGTTAACATCTTCCCAGGGGCCTGTTGGTACTGGCAATGGAGTGTACAGCCCTTGAGGTAGGCTGTGGCTCTTTGCTACTTGGCACACTGCACACCTTTTAACCCAGTGCTCTACATCTTTTCTCATTTTGGGCCAACTGTAGTGATCCTTCAGCATGAGAAGAGTTTTCTCAATGCCAAAGTGGCCTGCTAGACATCCTCCATGGATTTCTGAGAGTAGTAACTCCCTGAAACTGCTCTTAGGTATGCACAATCTTGCTCCCTTGAAAAGAAACCCTTGGTCTATATGATACAGACTCTGTGGGTGTTCTTGGCACTTCTGAAAAGTCTCACCAAAATCCTCATCTTCTTTGTACAAGGCTTTCAACTGCTCAAAGCCAAGTACCCTTGCATCTAGAACCTGCAGTAACAAATATCTCCTTGAAAGTGCATCAGCTCCTTTGTTCAGCTTCCCTGACTTGTGATTGATCATGAAATGGAACTGTTACATAAACTCTACCCAAGCAGCATGTCTGGTGTTGAGTTTGTGCTGTCCTTGAATGAATTTCAAGGCTTCATGATCACTGTGCAATGTGAACTCAGCTCCAATTAGGTAGTGCCTCCAGTGTTGAAGAGCTCTGATGATGGCATAGAACTCTTTATCATAGGTGTTGTATCTTCTCTTGGCATCATTTAATTTCTCACTGAAGTAGGCAACAGGCTTGCCTTCCTGGGTCAGGACTGCTCCTAGGCCAACACCTGAAGCATCACACTCTACTTCAAAGACTTTAGAGAAGCTTGGAAAAGCTAGAATAGGTGCTGAAGTAAGCTTCCTTTTAACTTCTTCAAAGGCTCTTTGTGCTGCTAGAGTCCAAGAGAAACTTTTGCCCTTCACTAGCTCTGTCATAGGGGCTAGGATGGTGCTAAAATTCCTAACAAATCTCCTGTAAAATGAAGCTAAACCATGAAAACTTCTAATCTGCTGAATTGAATTGTGAATAGGCCACTCCCTGATTGCCTTGACCTTTTCCTCATCCACCTGAATACCTACTGCTGTCACAATGTAGCCAAGAAAAGAGACTTGGCTTGCAAAGAATTGACACTTCTTTAAATTCCCACATAGCTGCTCCTTGCTCAATATCTCCATTACACTCTTTAAGTGGTTAACATGCTCCAATTCAGATTGACTGTAAATAAGTATGTCATCAAAATAGACAACAACACACTTACCAATCAATGGCTTTAGAACTTGGTTCATTAGCCTCATGAATGTAGATGGTGCATTGGTCAGGCCAAAAGGCATGACTAACCACTCAAATAACCCTCCTTTGGTCGTGAAAGCTGTCTTCCATTCATCCCCTTCACATATCCTGATCTGGTAGTAGCCACTCCTCAGATCAATCTTGGAAAATACCACTGAACCATGCAGTTCATCAAGCATATCTTCAAGCCTTGGGATTGGATACCTGTACTTGACAGTTATCTTGTTAATAGCTCTACAGTCAATACACATTCTTTGACTGCCATCTTTCTTAGGTACCAATAAGGCTGGCACTGCACAGGAGCTTAGACTCTCCCTTAGCATACCCTTCTCCAATAACTCATCAACCTGTCTTTGAATCTCATTTCTCTCAGCTGGGGTCATTCTGTAGGCAGGAGTGTTTGGCAGGACAGATCCTGGAACAAGATCTATCTTGTGTTGTATGTCACTCTTAGGGGGTAGGCCTAGGGGCATTTCTTCAGGAAAGACATGCAGATACTGGTTTAGGATTGGCTAAAAGAGGGGATGGTTATTTTGTGGGGGTAAGTCTTCCTCAATGTCAAGCAAAATGAGTCCACTTTGTTCTCTGAACTCATGTTGTTCAGCTGTCAAAAGGACATCAAGGGTAGGCTCAACAATAAGGGTTTTAAGTCTTTTTGTGAGCTGGGATGGTCTAAGAGGGGTAAGGGTGATCTTTTTGTGGCTTAGACAAAGGGAATATGTATTTGCTCTCCCATCATGACTAACAGATCTGTCATACATCCAAGGCCTTCCTAACAGTAGGTGACAGGCATCCATAGGAAGCACATCACCCCAGACTTCATCTCTATAAGCTGAACCAATTGAGAAATTAACAAGCCATCTAGAAGAAATCTTGATACCTTTACTTTGGTTCAACCACTGTATGGTATAGGGGGCTGGATGAATGCTGGTAGCCAGGTTAAGCTTCTTCACCATGGTTTCAGAGGCTGCATTGGTGCAGCTGCCTCCATCAATGATCAAGGAGCAAATTTTTCCACCAATTGTGCATATGGTGTGGAAAATATTCTCCCTTTACTCTGCTGTCTCATCTACTGTTGAACTGCTCAAGATCCTCCTGATCACAAGCATCTCTCCTTCATCAGGTCCTGCTTCAACCTCCTCTTCATCATACACAAGGTCTCCATGGGGCTCTTCATACTGCTCTTCATCAAAAGGCTCAGGATCAAGCAAAAGAGCTGCTTGAAACTCAGCCAATGTGACTGCTCTCCTGTTAGGACATTCAGATGCTATATGCCCAAGTCCTTGGCACCTGAAGCATCTTCTTTCTGGAAAGGCTTTGCTAGCAGGGGTTGGGGTCCTTTGTGGGGGATTTTGTGGCTGATTTTGTGGGGGTCTTGGGGCTGGATATCTGGCTTGAGGTGGGGGTAAGGGTGGATAGGCCTTTTGTGGGGGAATATAAGGTTTGCTGTATGGATTGGGTTTGGTTTGAATGTAGTGCTTGGCTGGATACCTGCTGTTGCTGTAGTCCTTCGCTCGAGCTTTCTTTTGCTGCTCCACTTTATGAGCCAATGAGCTCAGCTCATCAAGGGAATCATAGACCTGCAGCTCAACAATGTTCCTGATACTCTCATTTAAACCTGCAAGATATCTGATGTAAGTTTGTACTTCATTCTCTTGCATGTTACATTTCCAAAGCAAGTGCTCAAACTCTTTGGTATATTCTTCCACTGATTTGCTGCCTTGCATAAAATGCTGCAACTTGAAGTAGTTCTCTTTCATGTAATTGTCTGGAAGGAATTTCTCCTTTAACTTCTATCTCATCTCTCTCCAAGTACTCACCCTGTCTTCTCCAATCTCCATTCTCCTCTTCTACAGATTAGTCCACCAAGTAGAGGCATATTTCTTTAGTTTCAAGGCCACTAACTTCACCTTATTCTCTTCTGTAACCTCCTTCAAGTCAAAGACCCTCTCTGCTGTCTGTAACCAATCTAAGAAAACATCAGGGTCTAGTTCTCCTGCATACTCAGGTATATCAATCTTGAAATCAAGTTTCTCAATCCTCCTATCTTCCCTTCTTACTTCTCTTTCACTCTCACTATTTTCCTCAGGCTCACTGACTCTAGGTGATCTTATTATCCTTCTCCTTCTCCTGGGTGTAGGTCTAGGACCTCGACCTCCTCTCCTTGTCCTACTGAAAGGATTATCACCTTCTCCTTCCTCCATCTCATCATCAGTCTCTTATTCAATTGATGTCTATGCAATCTCATATAATAATTCAACTGCTCACACAAAAACTTCATTTTCTGTTCTACTTCTTCCTTCTCTTTCAGAGTTTGTTCTAAGACTTCCTGTGGTGTTTTACTAGTTCCGGCCATTTTACTAAAACAAGCAAACACACTCCAAGAAAGAACACAATGCTCTGATACCAAGTTGATGTATGCTAGCTCCCAAAGATCAGAATATATAACTTGCAATACACCACACAGACACACACTTACAACTGAGGCTTTAAAACAAAGCTAATTGGATGCAGTTAGCTGAAATGAATGACAACCCAATAAAGAAAATAAAAGGATAGACTTATGTTCAATCTGATACAGACACACCACAGAATGATCACAAGGGCAGGGACTTGGTTACCTCAACAGATACAGACTCACCACCATTGAAGCAAGCAAGCTCTGCACTCACCACCAGGTTTGCCAGCTCCTGGATACCGAAGTAGATTTAACCAACTGAGAGTTTATAGACACTCACAAACGAGAGGCTCAACTTTGGCACTCAGAATGCTATTGAAAATTCACTGATTGATGTCTTAAGCAGCTGGATACATCACTATATATAGCTAATCTAAAGCAGTTTGATTAGAGGCACTTAATTTAAGTAACCTGCTAATCTCCCTTCTAAGCTAACTACAAAACTAAACTAAATACATCACATTACATCTTAGTCTAGCTAATATCAAACGGAAATAATTGAAAATGAAAAGAAAAACAAAGCTTGCTTCTGATTGGACCAAACTCCCAAGGGTTGGCAATTTCAGCCAATCAAAACCTTTCCTAACTGGGGGGGGTAAAACTAAGTTATCTCAGTAACTTTTCCCGGGCTTTCTTAAACTAGATATAACCTCAATAGCTTAAGGAAGGCTGGAAAAGACTTATTTGACCCTCATTGTAACTTCATCAAAATAAGTTAGCCACAGGACTGGGATTCTGGAAAAACTGATAACAAACAACCTTGCAGGGTTGCTTGTTCTGGTGCCTGTAACTTGATGTTTTCTTACTCGATCATGCTGGGACTTGGTTTGTCCTTGGAGAATGCATGTCAAGGAACAAAAAACTCATGGGGAACATGTACTGAATCTCACTCAATTCATAGATACAAAATTGAGAAAGAGGCATGCTTGGACTGTATGTGCTGGGAACTGAAATTGACCTGGATGGCCAATGCTGGGTGGGTGAGTGGCTGTACTGGCCAGGACTTGCCTTACCAAGGTGTAGCAAGTCTGGATGGATGAAGTTGGTGGGCTGGTGATTGTTATAGAACTCTTGATTTGCTGTTGAACTGGACGGAAGCCTGTTGTTTCTGCTGAAAAATGTTTCAACAGTTGCTGAGTGTGTTTTAGCAAGGCTTCTGGCGGTTACTGCTGTTGCTGAAGCTGCTGCCTAATCTTCCTTAGGTGATGCAGATGATGAAGAAGTTGCTCGTGCTGTTGCTGCTGCTGAATCATCTTCTTCCTCCTGATCTAAGCTGGCTAGTGACACTTGAGTTGCTACTGTACTTGCTGGATGGTCTCCATCAGCGGCCTGCGTTTTGGAAACGCTGGCTGCGAAAAATAGCGGACTTCTCCGTGAGAGGGCGCTGGCTGCGCCTCCAAAACGCGGGCTGCGTTTTGTCTGTTCTCGGTTGCCAAACCTTCTGGACAAGGCGCGGCCTGCGTTTCCAAAAACACTGCCTGTGCCATGCCTCTCCGCTTCAATTGGATTTCGGCCGAGTCGTTTGGGCTGTTCTTCCTTTCCTTTTCTTTCCTTCTTCATTCTTTCTTTATTTTTCATGATTTTTGCTTTTTCTTCTCCAATTCTTCATGCTTTTTGATATAATTCTACCAATTCCTGTAAAACACACCAGACTCGCGAACAAGTGTATAAATCACAGAAGTTGACATTAAAATACGAAATTTCGGATATAAAAAGCATGAAACTGATATGATTTGAGCCCTAAAAACTCTATATAAAATTGTCTTATCAAATCCTCCCATGCTTAGCTCTTGCTTGTCTTCAAGCAAGTCAGAATTAAAAATAGGAGGGTTAGGGCTCAAACAGGAGAAACCAAGCGTAAGAAGAGAAAGAGGCGGAAGGGTCTTTCGCAAGGATTACAAAGACAAAATCTTAACACCCCCTCAGGCTAACCACTCTAACACATCAATTCAATCAAGCAATCACAAAGATCAGTGTGGACAAGGTCAAAACTCAGTTTAAAAGAGAAAGGAAGAAAATTTCGAAACCAAAAAGGAGATAACAAGTACTTCTGAAGCATAAACCTGCCAACAGTCTTAAGAATAATGCAAATGTGCGCGGTTAGTTATGGACGTAAGCCAGTCAAAAGAGCAAAACTCACTTTTAGGATAAAAAGTTGAACGCTCAAACACTCAAATTTGAATGTATGTGGGTTTTTCTCATACTCAAACCAATAGAAACAACTACCATAAGCTTGGTAAGAACTTTGCTCTCCAATACATGTATGCAATGCACAAGTGACAATCAAAAGGACTTTATTAGGTTGTAACGGGGCTTTGGTTAGGGGTAAGGAGCGGTAAAAATTTTGGGATTGAGGAGTTAAGAGTCATGCTTGGATTGAACTTCGATGATTATAACACTCTAAACTCTCCTTCTTGCTTAGTGTATGCAAGGAATTTCACCTCTCACCCTCTACGATATTAAACATCTCAACTGAATACAACCAAGTCAAAGATTACAAATTTAAATTGAATCTCCCTAAACACCCTTTTCTTTTGGAACTCTTTTTCTCTTTTTTTTATTTCTTTTACTTCTTTTTTTCTTTTTGGTAGGTGATCAGGGAGAAGAAAGCTATGAAATTACAACTTCGACTTCGATATATAAATCAACAACATAAGCAAACACTAATTATTCAAAAGGTGGGACTTTAATTTCTCCCTAACTTCACGTTTTTGTCCAAACACACCTAACCAACGGTTCCTTCCGAAAAAACGACAAACTCTCATTCAACCAAGCAAGGCAAAGGGATATTGGATATCAAAGGCTAAGGCTTGCATTGTCAGGGTTCAATCATGAAAGAAGGGTAAACAAAGGCTAGGCGGGGTAAAAAGAACGGTTAAATATAGTGTACGGTAGGCTATTTGGCTGTGTAGTTTAGCAAAATAAAACGAATGCCTTAATCACTTTGTGACAACGTGCAATGCAAGTATGTAGTCTCAAGCAAGATACAAAGCAAGTTCTAGAGATGCAACTAATGGGTGAGTCACTCAGGGAATATGGAATTGATAAATGTGATCAATTCAAAAATTTAGGCAATGTAGACTCATGGGATGGGGCTCAATCAACTAAACTTAGCCCAAAGATTTGCGGCACGCACATTTATACTTTCTAAGATAGTCAAAGCAATAAGATACAACTTTCATAACTCGTCTCAAAATCAGAAGATTTGAAGGAAAAGGTTTCAAAAACTTTTGAGATCTGATCCAGAATTTTCTAGGTGAAGCAAGCTAAACTGAAAGTAAGAAAGGTTTACAAATCATCACTCAAGGTGTTTTCGGTTTTAATCCGAATCCTATCCTATAATTTTTTTTTGGTGTTTGGCTTTTCTAATTTTTTTGGTCTTTTTCTAGTTTTTCTGATTTTTTTGGATTTTTGAATAGGTGAATGCAAAAGAAAAAGAAAGAAAAAGAAACAAACTAGGAAAAGAAAAGAAAAACTACATGCTTCTATCTAATGCAAACTAGGTGGATGCAAATTAAAGAAAAATTTAGAAAGGAAAACTTAAGAAAACTAGAAAACAAAAAGGAAAAACAAACTAGAAACTCAAATAACTATGAACAAGCAAATAAAAGAAACACACAAAAATAAGAGAAATCACACTAGAATTTGAAAAACTACCATAAAGCAAGAAAAAGAAAGACGAAAATAAAAGAAAATGAAGGAAAAACAGAAAAAATAAACGAAAAATAGATAAATAAGAAAAATATACTGGAAGAAATATTTTTCAACCCCCCATGCTTAGATGTTGCATTGTCCTCAATGCAGAAGACAACGGTGAATGGTAAGGGATTAGCCAAGGATCAAGGATCCTCGGTCGGTGGGGAAGGGTCGGTATGGCTCGGTCCTGGTGGTGGTGAGGGTCGATCGAACATGGCCTGAATAAGGCCGATGAGATTAGCAATTGACTCGTCGAAACGGTAAAATCGCAGGTCAGACTGCCCCCTATACTCAATAAAGCTATCCCTCAACTCGTTGAGACGGTGTTTGGTCCGGACAATGGAGGTTTGGAGGTCATGAAAGCGCGCCTCATAGTCTGGTTGGGGTTATTCGGGTTGAGGGTTAGGGTGGATTTCTGGTTCCGGTTTTGGTTCGGGTTCAGGATCGAACTCGGGGAAGGGAGACATCCACATCAAATTCTCAGCAACTTGGGGAGAAGTGTGGGGGTTAGGCACAGGAAACCTAGCATTGTTGGGATAGACCCAGAGACAACGCGAGTCCTTGTCAAACTTACACAGGCCAAAGTAATTACACTGCCCCCCATCTAAGAATAAGTTACCCGGGACTAAGTCAGTGGGGTTTCTAGGCGGCCTAAAGCCGAATTGGCGTGCAAGGTGAGTAATGTAGCCCCCTACGGCAATGCCCTTGTTGGTTGAGGTGGTGACACTAGAAAGATGGTGGGCTAGCATAGCTGCTGGGTCGGCACGAGGGTCGGTATCCAACATAGCATGCAACATGTAGCAATCAGCCCGGGTAGCTTTGTTTGAGCTACCGGGCCTCCCTAAAATACCGCAAAAGAGTATGCGGTGGACATACCTCAATACGGGGTTCCTAATCAAGGACGCGGGGGTATTGCTAGGGTCCCAACTATCAAAACCAGAAATTCTGAAAAAGAAACCCCTCGCGTCCCACTCTATGGGTGTAAGGGATGAATCCCTACATGTTCGTTCATGAAAACCAAAGGCGCGGGCAAATTGGGACACGGTCATGTTCCTCTCTACCCCCAAAAGCTGGAAACGACACCCATCCCTCCCTTGGAGGTTTACAACTAGGGTCGACAAGAATTCAAGGGTAATTCCCCTCTAGGTCGGCTCTCCTAACCTAGGCACGTTGGTCATGTGGCAATGGCTCAACATCCAATCAACATCATCCAACATACCACAACTGCGCAAGAAAGGTTCATGCATATATTTGGTGGGGACGAGGGCTGTTTTGGAGAGGGAGTCGTACCTTTTCTTGACGTCCCCTTCAAAGTTGAAGGGGTTTGGGTTGCTCGAATCCTTTGAAGGCGACCTTTTCCTTTCTCATTGCCGTGGCTTTTCCGCCAGTGCCTCCGGCCGTTATCATCTCGATGGTGCGAGAAGCTAGGATTCTTAGTTCTCACCATCTAAAAACACTCACAAAATTAGTAAATTTACGAAGACAAATCCTAGGTATCAAATAAGCATTTTTATGACATAATAACTTAGTATGATCAATCCCCCATGCTTATTTGATACTAGGGATTGAAATCAACTTATATCTAACCTAAAACCTTACTAAAAACATAGCACAACACCACAACATAATCACAACCAAAACCTAGACCTAAAATTTCTCAATTTTATCATCACATTACTCTGTAAGCACATCCAACAACATAATTTCTCAATTCTGGAACAAAAAGATTAGATGTCATCCAACTCAACCTAAGCCCTTGTTTAGACCCAATTTTGTATCTAAATACCGCCTAAATCCTTAAGCTTTTAACTCGCTTAGTGGTTTATTTTTGATATTTTTGTAGATTTTAGAGTTTTCACCCGAAAACATTGCAAAACGGGCCGTTTTATAGCTTTTTCAGTGTTTTCCCGAGCCGAGCCAGACCGGAAACCGAGGCGGAGTCGACCCGGGACCACACTCCCAACCTTTGGTGCCAATTAGTGAAGTAACGCATGCTACGACCCTCGGATGGAGCGTTACATGCTTCGGAAAGAAGGAAGAACAAAGGGAAGGAAAGCTGA
Organism: Portulaca oleracea; assembly: GCA_029582165.1. Lineage (NCBI taxonomy): Eukaryota > Viridiplantae > Streptophyta > Magnoliopsida > Caryophyllales > Portulacaceae > Portulaca > Portulaca oleracea. The sequence continues at coordinate 22,157,257 of CM055883.1, read as the reverse complement.
AGCGTAGCCCCCGCCACGTCTGTGGTAGCGAGTGCTACCCTCCCAAGCCCCTTGGCTGATCGATGCACGCCCAGGCGTAGCCCCCGCCACGAAAGGCGTAGCACCCGCTACGCCCAGAAGTAATGGGAGCCGAGCTAGACCGTAGCCACGGTGGGTTCATGACTTGTCTAAGGGAAGAAGTGGCCGAGCAAGACCGTGGCCACGGTCTTGGGATACCGTAGCCACGATGGTGCGAAGGAGCGAAAACTTGTCTGCCCTAAATCGCCATACAGATTTCGCTGGACAGAACGAGACCGTGACCATGGTCTCCTTGACCGTGGCCACTGTCTCCCTATGTCCTGCGCGTGGTTTTGGCTTGAAGTGCTGCGTTTTGGCCAACAGTTTTGCCTTGTACATATACTCCTTGTTGACGATTTCTTAGGGGGACATCTAGGGATAGACTTAGACAATTTTTCCAGCATGTAATTAGGGATTTTAGAGAGAGATTAGAGGGAGATTAGAGAGAGATTTATTCTAGGGTTTGTGGTTATTGAAGATTTGGGTATTCAAACATTTGAAAGATTGTTGGATCATCTTTTTATTGCTTTCCTTTGTTCATCTACAGCATTTTGATAAGTATTCTCTTCCCTTAATTCTTTTATTAATCACCTTGCTAATTACTTTGCTTTTTCTTAATTGCTTTGCTTGCTATTTCATTGTTCTTGCTTGTTTATGGTTGTTTGATGTTAGAAATCATGTTTAGGTTTGGTTTGGATGTTGTTAGCTTAGTTTTTATCATGAGTAGTGGCTAGAAACCCTATGGGTTAGGGGGTAATTAAGGGTGTGAATGGGTGATTAGGTTTGGGTTAGCAATGTTAGTGAGTAATTAGTTGGGAAATCAATTTCCCACTCCTATCCTTCCCTCAAGTGGGATGTATTTGGGTGTGAAAGCAATATTAGTGAGTAGTGGCTAGAACCCGGAGAGACACTTTTTGAAGCATGGGGAAGATTTAAAGGTCTCCAACGTCAGTGCCCGCACCACAACCTACCCAACTGGATGCTACTTCAGCACTTTTATTGTGGACTCTTTGATTCTCTCAAAGAATCGATCAATATAGCATCCGGAGGGACATTTTTGAAGAAGACTGCGGGGGAGGCCGAACAATTTCTTCATGAGCTTGTTCAATATGCTCCTGATTTTGGAGGTTGCAAATCTAGTAGAGGAGATTTATCTTCGGACCATCATCCTATTATTGCACTCCTTTTGGCTTCTATCTATGAACTACAATAAGAAAAGGTGAATGAGGATACTTTCAAGCATTTGAGAATGGCTCAAGAAGCGCAAGTGTTCAATTTTCAACAATTAGAGCAAGTGAGTGCCATTATTTCTTCCCATGTTGAACCAGATTCCATTTCTTATGATTTTACCACCGACCAACACCCTTCTACTTTTCAACCCATTTACCATCACTCATTCATTCAAGAAGAAACCTTCCATCCAACCCAACAAGACATTCCGCAACCTCAAGTTTCTCAATCACCCCAAGGATCCTCATTTGAGTTGATGTTGGAGCGAATCATGGAAGACCGAGAGGAGGATCTCGCTTATATCCAAAGTCTCGAGCTAGAATTGGCTCAATCCAACCAATTTCAATTTGCACCTATCCAAACCATTCCTATCCAAGGGGTGGGGGTGAATGTTATTACCATGTGTGGTGGAGGAGAAGTTGAGCCACCTGAGTTGGTGAAGGATGGAGTTCATGTGGAAAATGAGAGAGATATTGAGGATAAGATCGAAGGAGAGGGTATGGAGGTTGAGCAAGTGGTAGATGATGAGAAGGAAGATATGATTGGCAAGGAAGTCAATTGTGTAGAAGAGAAGGTGGAGGAAGAACAAGTTATAGTTTTGAATGAAAATGCTAGTGAATGCCCTGAAGAGCAATTTGATTCCCACCAAATGCAAATTCCTCTCCCAAATTGGTTGATTCAACACTTAATTGATGAAGGACATATTGAATTAAAGTTTAATGTTCCTATTGAGACACCCTTTTTCATGCCATCTTGTGTTGAAGTCAATATGATAGAAACAGTTCTTCATGAGCATCAAGAGGAAGTTTATATTCTTGAATTGAAGCCCGATAATGAGAAAGACAACAATCATCCAAAGACCTTATGTTTCGAACCCATGGTTATTGAAGATGCATCTTGTGTTGATTCCCTCAAGATTGTTCGATTGAGGAGGGAAATTTCATTGGATAAAGTTTATATTGAGGACATAGAGTTTGAGAAGATTGTTCCCAAGTGTCTGAAACTTGGAGAACCACTTGAAGAAGAACCTAAGTTACTCCTTCATCTCCATCACCCAATCAAACCACCGGAGGAGACCCTTGTTCTATTTTTGGAGGTGATGAGGAGGTGTTGGAAAAGGAGGAGGAAGCGACATTGGAAGAAATCGAAGACATCATCACCTCTTCTCCGCTCATGGTCAACCAAACGACCGGAGGGACGACTCAATTTGAGGTTGTCCAAAAATGGTAGGAGTTGGAGAGGAAGGAAGAAGAAGCGATCATGGTGGAAGAAGCTCATTATGTACCTCTCATGTGCACCACGTCTCTCTAGAATTAAACGGGTATTTAGGTATAGCTAGGGACCTAAAACAAGCACTACATGGGAGGTAACCCATACTTTCTTTTTGATTAATTTCTTTTCCTTTCTTTATTAATTTCTTTTTCTTGTTTCTAATCTTGCATGCGGATCTTACGAGCCTTGCTTGTTTTTACTTGAATATCTTAACCCTTTGCTCAATTATCACGGATCGCGGATTGAGTAATCATTTGTTTTGAAGAACTTTAAGTAATATCTCTCCGCTCTTCTCTTTTTGAGTTGAATATCATGATCCGTCGCATGCTTGATTTTCTTTTGGGTGACGAACCCCTTTGAGTGTTTGTGTTGGGATATATTGTTGTTGGAGCCGTGTGGGCTCGGGTAGCCACCATTTTTACTTGCTAGTTGTTTTTGTTTGTTTGTATTTTGTAGGTTCTCTACCCTTTTCATGTGACACCTTCCCACATTGAGGACATTGTGGCGTTTTAAGTGTTGGGGGGTGATATTCTGTTTCAAAGGGTAGATCACCTAGCTGTTTTTGTTTTTATTTTCTTAGTTTTTGCCTAAAATTTGAAAAATTATCGTGTAAAAAAGGAGAAAAAAGGGAGTGAAAACCTTTTAAAGTTTTTCTTTTCGTTTTGTTTTTGTTTTGCTTTGTTTCTGGATCTCGTTATCGAAGTTGAGAAGCCGTTCTTAAGCTTCTTTAAAAGTAACTGGTTGGAGCATTTTCGACCCTATCTCGGGTTCTAGTCGAGACTTATCCTTAATAGACTCCCTTCATTAAGTGTCTAGTGAGACCCCCGTTCCTTTCACGTTTTGTTTGGAACCGGGAGATTCTAGGGGCTTGTGTCCGAGTTTGTTTTGTTTCTCGTTTGGCAAAAGCAAAAAAGTGCAAAAAGAAAAGAAAAGAAAGAAAAGCTTTCATAAGATACAATAACCTGAATAAGTGTAGCGTGTCGCTGAAAGACACTAACCACCTACACTTAGCCAACTTACACGGGCCCGGTATTCGTGGTACAGCACGGATACCCCTTAAACCTCCTCCTATATCGCTTTGCGACGGAGAGGCGAACAGAAAAGACCATGTTGAGAGGGTATACCCCTTATATGGGCCGTCCAATTCCCGAAAGTAAGGCTAATACCGACTTTTAAAAAGAAAAAGAAAAAAAAGGGAGAAAAAGAAAAGCAAATTTCGTTGGTAAATCCAACCCAAAAAAGAAAAGAAAAAGTTTTTGCTTCTAAAAAGAGTGGGGCCTCCCCTTGCATCACCTACGGCCCTCACCAAGCCAAGGGCGACCAAACGCGAGAGAGGGCAACGCTTCTCTTGGTTGTTTCATTGTTTTCAAATTCGGACATGAGTTTTTAGAGTCTTTTGGTTCCCGTTAAAACCCTTTTTGTGCTTTTGCATGTGGGGTTTCGCTTGATGCAAGGTGTAGGGAGTTGAACATCTTCAAGATTGACCTTTATCTGAGTTTGGTGTTTGTGAGATGCTCCTAACGGTTACTTTTGGAGGCTTAATAACGTTTTCTTAGTTTGGATTGCGAGATCTTGTGAATCGAAGCCTTTGTTTTTCTTTCTTTTTGTTCTCTTCGGTTTTGTTTTCACTTTCCCTCTCTCCTTTTTCTTTGGCTTTTGTGGGTAGAGCCGCTACAAACCCTCACGAGTCCATCTCGTCCACTCAGGCTGCCGGGAAGTTCAAAGGGCTTGGTGCATACGCTAAATGCAATCGTTTCCTCCCACGACAGAGGAGTTGGTGTTTAGTTTTCTTATTTGTTTTGTTTTGTTTTGCTCGGGACGAGAAAAAGTTTAAGTATAGGGGGTGTTTAGACCGAATTTTGTGTCTAAATACCACCTAAATCCTTAGGCTTTTAACTCGTTTCGTGGTTTATTTTAATAACTTTTAATGTGTTTTTGATATTTTTGTAGATTTTGGAGTTTTCACCCGAAAACGTTGCAAATTTTTATAGATTTTTCGGTGTTTTCCCGAGCCGAGCCGAACCGAAAACTAAGGCGGAGTCGACCCCGGACCACACTCCCAACCTTTGGTACCAATTAGTGAAGTATTGCATGCTACGACCCTCGGATCAAGCGTTACATGCTTCGGAAAGAAGGAAGAACAAAGGGAAGGAAAGCCGAAGCGTAGCACCCGCCACGCCTGTGGTAGCGGGTGCTACCCTCCCAAGCCCCTTGGCTGATTGACGCACGCCCAGGCGTAGCCCCCGCCATGAATGGCGTAGCACCCGCTACGCCTATAAGTAATGGGAGCCAAGCTAGACCGTGGCCACGGTCAAGTTGACCGTAGCCACGGTTGGTTCATGACTTGTCTAAGGGATGAAGTGGCCGAGCAAGACCGTGGCCACGGTCTTGGGAGACCGTAGCCACGATGGTGCGAAGGAGCGAAAACTTGTCTGCCCTAAATCGCCATACAGATTTTGCTGGACAGAACGAGACCGTGACCACGGTCTCCTTGACCGTGGCCACGGTCTCCCTATGTCCTGCGCGTGTTTTCAGCTTGAAGTGTTGCGTTTTGGCCAACAGTTTTGCCTTATATATATACCCCTTGTTGACGATTTCTTAGGGGGGCATCTAGGGATAGACTTGGACACATTTTCCAGCTTGTAATTAGGGATTATAGAGAGAGATTAGAGGGAGATTAGTGAGAGATTTATTCTAGGGTTTGTGGTTATTGAAGATTTGGGTATTCAAACAATTGAAAGATTGTTGGATCATCTTTTTATTGCTTTCCTTTGTTCATCTACAGCATTTTGATAAGAATTCTCTTCCCTTAATTCTTTTATTAATTACCTTGCTAATTACTTTGCTTGTTCTTAATTGCTTTGCTTGCTATTTCATTGTTCTTGCTTGCTTATGGTTGTTTGATGTTAGAAATCATGTTTAGGTTGGGTTTGGATGTTGTTAGCTTAGCTTTTATCATGAGTAGTGGCTAGAAACCCTATGGGTTTGGGGGTAATTAAGGGTGTGAATGGGTGATTAGGTTTGGGTTAGCAATATTAGTGAGTAATTAGTTGGGAAATCAATTTCCCACTCCTTTCCTTCTCTCAAGTGGGATGTATTTGGGTGCGAAAGCATCCCGAATACATCCAACACTTGTGTTGGAAGGTAGGAATTGGGATAGTTAGTATTCTAGTTCGCGAAAGCGAATAGAAACTAACTAGGAAATTCTGTTTCATTAACCCCCCCCTCGGGTCTGTCGATGGACTTTGGGTATTTTCTAATGGAATTACCATTTGATTCTCCCTTCTTGTTATTCCCTTGTTGCAAAATCCATTTCCTCATCCCCGTTTGCATCCCGAAAAGCCTCCGAAGCCCATTTTCCATTCCTTGACCGACCTTAGTTCTATTTGTTGTTTCGTGACCGCCTGTTCCAACCGATATCCTTACCTTAGCAATTTCGACCCGACCATTGACCTAGTTCCTATGACCAAGGTCGCCAGCTCCCTGAGAGAGAATGACAAAACCGAGGTCTTACAAACCACGTTACAACCCTAATCAAGAAATCAATCCAAGAATTCAAACCTAAATCAAGAAATTTGAATCTAGGACATAATAATTGGTATAAATTGAACAAATTACTCAATAAACTCAAGTATTCAACCAAAATCATACCAAGAACGAAGTGCATAACCAAGGAACAAGGGGAAGAGTTGAGAATTCCATACGTTGAGGTTGAAGAGGAATGGAGTTTGAGGACTCAAAGTGTTAGAGTGCAAGTGAGATGAAAAAAGATAGAGAAAAGAGTGGTGTGAGGTTCGGTGGCGCCAGCGAGAAGGACCGCGACGGTGAGGGTGGTCGGAGGTGCGGGTGGTGCGCTGGTGGTGCTTGGGGGAGATGCGTCGGGAGTTAGGGCAAAGAAGGAGGGAGTGTTGTGTTTTGAAAGAAAGGGGAGGGCCCCGACTAAATTAAGAAGCAGGCAAAAATTTCTGGAAAAAGGAGAAACACGGCCTATGTTTTCAAAACGCGACCAGAATTTTGTTGGAATTGCGTACCTAAAGTTTCTGGACTGGGCGCAGCCAGCGCCTGGAAAGCGCTGGCTGCGTTTTCCTACCTTATGCTGGCAGCTCGCTTTTCGCCAATTTTTGCTTGTTTTCTCCCTTTTCTTTGTTTCCTCCTTATTTTCCCTACAAATTGACCCATCAAAAATCCCTACAAACATCTACCAACATAGAATTCATTAGGTTAGAAATAAAAATTCAATATAAGTCATGAATTTCTTGAATTTCTTGAATTTCTTCCTTTTTCTACACACTAAAAGAAAAATATTAGTAAACTTTAAAAAAAATAAACTATAGTGTAAAACTGAAAGCTAAAATAATTGAATTAAAATAAAATAAAAAAAGTGGGGAGGAATAAATATGTAGATAATAGCATACCTCCCTAGGGTTGCTTTGTTTAACATCGTTAGCTCGACGTTATGGACCCTACTCATCAGGGTCCTTGATCCGTTTTGGAACCGGATCTCCTTCATCATGAATTATTTTTGGAACGTGTCTCTGAATCAACTTGCCTTTCCGTACTTCGTATTCTGTCATCGAATTTCTTAGTTCGATGATCATTGTGCCTTTCCTCATATCCATCTTGCAATTGACAGTCGAAAGGAAGGCCCTCCCTAGAATAATCTCCGCTTCTGGATCTTTTCCTCTATCTTGTACCAAGAATTTAACAGGAACAATATGCTCTCCTATTTGGAGGGGAGTGTCATGTAAGATCCCTAGAGGTTTTCTAAGGGTTTTATCTGCTAGATGAAGAATCTTGTCAGTCACCCTTAATTCCCTATGTTCATATTTCCTTAGGTAAGACTTAGGCAAAACATTCACCTCAGATCCCGTATCACACAATGTATACTTGATGGGCCTACCATCTAATTAGACAGGGATCCTAAAACTGCTTAGGTCTTCCTTATTAGGCATAGTTGAGGGGTTTTTAGCTCCCTCTAACAGGTCCGGTTTAGGTTCAACTTTGACTACCCTATGTAAAATATGCTCTCCTAAGGGTTCACACTCAAGGTTCACTTCCTCGCAGGTTATAGTGTTACATTGAGCACCTGGATTAAGGACAAGTTGAGGTGGTAAACTGGTAGAGGGAGTCGCCGAATTGGCGATCTGATTCTCTAAAATCTTATTGTGGGTTGCTAAAGCCTCTACCTTTTGCATTAAGTCTTTTATAACACCTTCCTGTTTCTGTTGTCCCGCGATAAGACTCTCCATCATGGTTTCTAAATTAGATTTTCGGGGAGGTCCTTGTTGAGGTGGCCTTTGAGGTGGGGGAACATACTTTTGTTGTCCTTATCCTTGAAGAGGACCAGCGGGATTGTCGTTCCTATAGGAAAAATTAGGGTGGTTTCTAAGCCCAGGGTGGTAAGTGTTAGAATTCATATCATAATTTTGTCTAGGATTACCAATATAATTGGCCTGTTGGACTTGTTCATTACTAACTCCACCTGTAGGGTAAGTAAAAGTTTCATGTTCGGTCGACTGACAAACATTGCAGGTCGGGGGGTTAGATGGCAAACTTAATCGGTCCATTTTTTGCATTAAAGAATCAAGTTTAGATGACAATAAAGAAATTGCATCAACATTAAACTTACCTCCCGCCTTTTGGCGAGGTTTAGACCATTGATAAGAGTTGTTCGCCAGATGTTCGATCAAACTCGTGATTTGAGGCACAGTTTTGTCCATAAGGTCGCCTCCGGCTGCAGAGAGGATGCTTCCTCTTGTTGATTCATTCGCTCCATTGAAGAAGGAATGGACAGGAACCCATGGTTCAAATCCATGTTGAGGACATTGTCGGAGAATGTCCTTGAATCTTTCCCAAGCATCGTACAGTGACTCATCCGGCTCCTCTGTGAATGTATAAATCTAATTCCTTAGGCTGGTGAGCTTGCTTGGAAGAAAGTACTTTGCCAAAAAGGTGCTGGCGAGCTCGTCGAGCGTTGTGATTGAATTCGGTTGAAGTGAGTCGAGCCACTCCCACGCTTTGCCTTCCAACGAGAACGGGAAGAGACGTAGTTTGACTGCGTCCTCCGATACGTTGTTGGCCTTATAAGTGTCACAAGCTTGACGGAAGAGTCGCAGATGTCGGTTCGGATCTTCGTTGGTCAACCCATGGAATGGTGATTTTGACACTAGGTTGATCAAAGACTGTCGTAACTCGAAGTCGTTTTTCTTGGGTGGTGGTAACGTTGATTGCTGATTGCCGGTTGGTGACATTAGGAGTAAGATACTGCCCGAATGTATTTGGTCACTGTTCTCCCACCTCTTCTTCTTTTTCCGATTCGATTTAAACTCCTCTTCGTCCGTTTCTTGATTTTCTTGAAATTCGTTCTCCAGTCTCGCTCTTATCCTTCTCTCTAGAAGTGTTCGTTCGATCTCAGGATCATACTTGAAAGAGAAATCTTTTTGCATAAACCTGAAAAAGACAAAAACAAGAATACCAAGCGTAATAAGGAAAATTAAAGAAAAATATTAGAAATTAAATAACCTAGTCACCCAGAGCGCGTTCGTCCAATGGCGATTGGGGAAACAAATCCCCGGCAACGTCGCCAAAAACTTGACAGACCTAAAACATATAGGTGCATGTGTACCGCAAGTGTATGGGTTTGTGTAGTAATAAAATATCGTTCACTCTCAGGGATTTGTGTTCAATCACGCACTAAACTAGTTCGATACAAAGAATGCTAGGTCGATCCAAAGGGTGTGGTAAAGTTTTCTAAATTAAACTAAGAAAGTAGGAATTTTTACGGGTTTTATCAAATAATTGGAAGTGTTCAGGGGAGTCCACTCTAGTCAACTAATCAAATCATCAACAATTTCGGTGCAAGTAACAAGATAATTCTAGGTCTATAATCTTTCTAAGCCGTATCACTTCGATCTTTCTATCCTAGGTGAGTTACAGTGATTAGCCTAAATATTATTTCTAACTATTTAGCCTAATCAGAGATAAGAACTGACTATAAATTGACCCTAGGCATGAATCATTATGTCGAACTATTTTCTAACCTATTCAATCTACGCAATCCGATTCAAGACTCAAACTATCGTTCTATTGTCAAGAATCTAAAACCAGGTACAGACTCAAACTGTCGTTCTATTGTCAAATTACCATGACATACAAAACACGCAGATTAAACGAATGAAAAGATAACCTAACCGAAACTGTATTCAAATTCAATCAATTGACATCGAGTTTATCCCCTAAACTAAGAAAATTAGCTAGTCATAATTCTAAAGGTAAACATCGCAAAATCTAAATAACAAGAAAGCATTAAAGAAGAATAGAAATAAACCGTGTTCGAATTGGCGGAATCGATCTCTTCTGTCACCCGAATCGATCTCTTTCGTGTTCTTCGATCACGAACAATAATCTAATCTAATAACAATCTTTTTGGAAACAACTGTAAATAAATTGATCTAAATCTACTCTAAAAGCTACCTAAAAATCTCTCTGAAAACTAGAGTAATGAAAGAAATCTCTCGCTTCTAATCGATGCTTGAAACGTCGGCTGTCGAAGCCCTTTTATAGCGGCTGGATTAGGGCACAAAACGCGGCCTGTGTTTTGGAAACGCTGGCTGCGTTTTGCCCAAAATAGCGGACTTCTCCGTGAGAGGGCGCTGGCTGCGCCTCCAAAACACGGGCAGTGTTTTGTCTGTTCTCGGTTGCCAAACTTTCTGGACAAGGCGCGGCCTGCGTTTCCAAAAACGCTGCCCGCGCCTTGCCTCTCCCCTTCAATTCGATTTGGGCCGAGTCGTTTGGGCCGTTCTTCCTTTCCTTTTCTTTCCTTCTTCGTTCTTTTTTTATTTTTCATGATTTTTTCTATTTCTTCTCCAATTCTTCATGCTTTTTGATATAATTCTACCAATTCCTGTAGAACACACCAGACTCGCGAACAAGTGTATAAATCATAGAAGTTGACATAAAAATACGGAATTTCGGATATAAAAAGCATGTAAATGATATGATTTGAGCCCTAAAAACTCTATATAAAATTGTCTTATCAACCATCCACCCAAATGCAACGACATTATAAAGTTCTTTGTCCACAGTAAATTTAATTGTGATTCGACATACGGTAAAGGCGTATTTAAATACTATTATGTTTCAAAAAGTACACTTGTGTCTTGTACGACAGTGTATGGCCAACAAATACCAACACATTTCGTGTGTGATAATATGTTGATATGTTTTTTTTTTCAAAATGGGGTGTCTTGTACGACGTTTATTTTTTTATTTCCTCACATATACATGTCATGTCCATGCTGCATAAAAATATGATCGAATACCAAACATGATGTGGTATTTTAAATTTCCATAACGATAATGGTCACACCCATGAACGGTGTGACCGAAATGTATTTATTATACAAATGCCACATTCAACACACAAGCTGACCCAAACTCAAATATTTAATAACCAAAAAGTTAAACATTTGGTGAACAAATACACGCGGCAATTACAAAAATTTCCATAACGATAATGGCCACACCCATGAACGGTGTGGTCGAAATGTATTTATTATACGAATGTCACATTCAACACACAAACTGACCCAAACTCAAAATTTAATAACAAAAAAGTTAATCATTTGGTGAACAAACACACGCGAAGATTGCAAAAATAAACTGGATGCATAACGGAAAAAAAACAACGATTTACGCCTCACTATAAACGTTCAGAGCATGTCCGGTTGTCGTGGTTTGCAATTTGATCACAGAAATGGCACCTTCTTGCGGACGTTTTTTTTGTGCATTGCAGCCTCGATCCCACTCTTTCTCCGCTTTGCACGTCCCTTTGGAATCGATGCCGGGGGTGCTTTAATCGTTGTATGCCCAGGGATAGGCACACCAAAATATGCTTCGACATCACCGGTGACCCCACCGTCACCACTGCTACCTAGACCAGCCACCCTCTTGGTCAACACATCGTCGAGCAACCCACCCAACATCTTCAACATCTCAGGGTCATTGCCGGCCGAGTCCATACACAAATACACCTTTGCCCAAGTGTCTGATTTACGTGAACGCGCATCATCAACTTTGGACTTTGCAGCCTCCAGCTCCTGATCAATAGTGAAATACGGTTGTGTTTTTGCCATCTTTGTCCACCGAATATGAATAAAATGCTCTGGAATCTCCGACAGAAAGCGCATGACAGATATCATGTGTCGGCACATGATACCATGTAGATCATAAAATGGGCATTCACACGTCGTATCGTACGTGATTGGATCGAAAACAACCTGACGAACCTTATTCTATTTAATATCACGCACTTCGTACGTAACACAATCACCAGCATTCGTGGGGCCACGTTGTTCCGTTTTGTACATCGCAAGCTTCAAATTCTCCTGAAAGACGTAGAAGTTAGTGTGCGTGTAGATCTGCCTAGCATGGCTCTCAATTGCGAGCTCAGTTTTCAAAACAGGAAGCGACGTCAGAGTCTTGTTCGCCATGTCATGCTCCCTATGACGTTGTGCGTCAACTGCATGTTCATACCGCAATAAGAACTCAACGAAACTCAGAGTGGGGCATGTCAGTGACACAAAGACAGCATTCTGACTCTTGGACACTGATGTTGTACGCAACATCCCCCCCAAATGTTGATCACGAAAGTACGCTTGAACCCACTCTTCACAGATGTCCCACAATTCCCCCATATGTAGGTTCTCCTCTAGGTCGTACTTTAGCATTAGCTCACTCCATTTCTCCACGAACTCATCGCCGTCCTCCGATGCCCACACGCAATACTTGAGCTCCTCCTAATACTCCTCACTGTTGTTTAATACCCGCCCCAACTTTTCAGGGATCGTTAACATTATATGCCACATGCAATACCTGCGATGGTCATAATGATATCGTGAGTAGTGTACGAATATAAATGTTGTGTATCTGATATACACACATCCTAATTAGTTGTCGCATAATCATACTGTGGACACTGTTGTGTGTCTGTGGCCATACATATAAATGTTGTAATTTCATACATAATGCGATCAATATAATAGCGAAATGTATCGAACTACATGACAAATGTGAAATCGATACCCCACTGGGACGCACCTGTGTTTTGATTCAACAAATTTCTCTCGTACAACAGCTTTGATCGCTGATCTTGATCTGTTGTCACGGTTTTGGGATAGTTCCCATGCATTTCTTCAAGAAAGTTGTCAAACAACCACTCAAACGATTCGATCCATTCATTCCTAACAGTCCAACACCGAAGCAGACAAGCTTCCGGTGATTGTTTAACCCAGTGAACAGACAGAATGCCATTTGGTACTTGTTCATTTATTGCTTAGTGTCAAACGACAGCAGATCCCCATAATACATGTAGTCCTTACGCAATGTTGTATCACACCAGAAGACATGAAGTAACTGTTGCTGATCGTTAGACTCATATACATAGTAGAAACCCGGGTCCTCTCCCTTGCGTTTCAGGAGCGAGTCGACCAGCATCTTGGCGTCATTGTCCTTCAACGCTGCTTTGAGGGTCGTCCTGTAATTTTTCATGTCTTGTTGGGTACAACCAATGTTCTCGTATCCTCCGACACACTCCTTCAGAACATGAAACACCTTCGACGCGCCGATGTTGGCGCGGTTGAATTGGTTCACAAGATCCTTTTGCAACGAAGTGACCCGCCTCCCTGTCTTGTTGAAATGAGTTCGGCTGGGGGTCATCAATAGGTGGTTGTGTGACAGGGTAAGCTTATGCACCACGTAGCCAAGGCCAATTTTTGCTGTGCGCACCGCCATGAGTGCTCCACACCCCACACGCGTCTCCGCTACCCTACATCTCGTCGAGGGTGTCTTTTGAGCCATGTTATCAGTGTTGCTGGCAACACCCTTCCCCTTCCCAACATATGTGTTAGGGTTGTTTGATACTACAGTCTCGAAAGCATTGTTCTTCTCACGCCTGTGTCCTACGAGTGAGCAGTAAAAATACTTCCACTCTCAATCCCTTTCAGTCCTCTCAATTGTGTGCGTACCGCTACGCACACTAAAACCAACCGCTATTGCAAATGTCTCGTAAAACACCTTGGCATCTTCCAACATGTTAAACCATTTCTCCATGCTCAGTATAATTGTTTCGTCATCACACCTTGGCCAGTATATTGTCACGCTTGACTCGTCGCTGTCCGGCACAAGTGGCGGCGCGACATAGCTGTGCTAGCTATCCCCCACGGCACTACATTGAACACATAAAAAACAATCATTCCATTATCTCATTACACATCAAATGTCTTACCACAAATATGATGCAACCACACGAGTCATTACATAAACGTGTAATATTATGAACAATGAATGTCGGGTGCGGCAGCCCATTACACGCGCATGCACCCCAATAAGTGTCAACACATTTGATGCTTGTGAACAAAGTTTCTGATGTTCCATACCTTTTGTGTCCACATATGCAGTGTCTGTGATCACATCACATATTTTTTACTTCATTGAAATATATCAAAAAGTAACCACATAAATTATCTTTATGGACAATGTTGACGAAAATTTTTTTTAATTACACAGAAATCTAGCACATATTTCTGCTCCGATCCGTTTCCCATTATTGTCCACATATGCAATGAGCGTGATTAATGCACATACAGTCAAAACTACATGTTTATATTTGTCTTTAGTATCAAATGGTATATCATGGCCAACCTAACTCATGAGTATAAAAAAAAACATTCGGTAGCGATCAATGCATATTTTTTGTGATCATTGACCATTTTTTGTAAAATAGGAAGTGCACACAGGTGTTAACCACACCGACTGTTCTAGTGGACTTTTCCGATGAGGCTACACCGATTATGGGCTGTTTAGGCCCAATTTTGTGTCTAAGTAGTGCCTTAATTCTTACTCAAAATGTAGCAGAAAGGGCTATTTTAGAGCATCTTTGGTGATTCCTCGAGCCGAGCCGGACCGAAAGCCGAGGCGGAGTTGACCCGGGACCACTTTCCTCACCTTTGTTGTCAATTAGTGAGGTAACACTCGCTACGACCCTCGGATCGAGTGTTACATGCCTTGGAAAGAAGGAAGAAACAAAGGGACGAAAAGAGGTAGGGTAGCGCCCGCTACCTCTGCATGGCCAAAGAAGACCGCATCTACGGTCAGCAATACCACAGCCAAGGTCTCTCGAAGGGAGAAATCGCCTGGGACTTTTCGCTGGTCGCGCCCGTGACCCCCCTGCTGCTGTGCGATTCTTCGGGCTTTAAACGGCGCGTTTTACTCAACTGTTTTTACTTGTATAAATAGCTCCTATGCTGCGATTTTTGGGAGATGGGAACCTAGATAGACTTAGACAATTTCCAGCTTTGTAATTAGTGGATTTTAGAGAGAGATTAGTGAGAGATTTATTCTAGGGTTTGTGGTTATTGAAGATTTGGGGATTTAAACAATTGAGAGATTGTTGGATCATCTTTTTATTGTTTTCCTTTGTTCATCTACAACATTTTGATAAGTATTCTCCTCCCTTAACTCTTTTATTAATTACTTTGCTAATTACTTTGCTTGTTCTTTAACTTCTTTGCTTGCTATTTCATTGTTCTTGCTTATTTATGATTGTTTGATGTTAGAGATCATGTTTAGGGTTGGTTTGGATGTTGTTAGCTTAGTTAGTATCATGATTAGTGGCTAGAAACCCTATGGGTTAGGGGGTAATGAAGGGTGTGAATGGGTGATTAGGTTTGGGTTAGCAATAATAGTGAGTAATTAGTTGGGAAATCAATTTCTCACTCCTTTCCTTCCCTCAAGTGAGATGTATTTGGGTTCGAAAGTCCCCAAACACATCCAACACTTGAGTTGGAAGGTTGAAATTGGGATAGGTAGTACTCTACTCACGAAAGTGAATAGAGGCTAACTAGGAAATTCCGTTTCATTAACCCTCCGGGTCCGTGGTGGACTTTGGGGAAGTTAATCCGGACTATCCTCGAATGAGGAAGCTCGGTGGGTATTTTCTAACGGAATTGCCACTTGATTCTCCCTCCTTGTTATTCCCTTGTTGCAAAACCCATTTCCTCATCCCCGTTTGCATCCCGAAAAGCCTCCGAAACCTATTTTCCATTTCCTTGACCGACCTTAGTTTTTTTTGTTGCTTCGTGACCTCTTCAAACCGAATACCCTACCTTAGCATTCTCATCCCGACCATTGACTAGTTTCTATGACCAAGGCCGCCAGCTCCCTAAGAGAGAACAACAAAACCAAGGTCCACTAAACCACTGTTACACAAAATGACGCCGTTGCCGGGGAGCCAGCGCCCCTAGTTTTAGTTTCTTGGTTTTTGGTTATTTGAGTTTGCTTTCACACTAGAAATCAGTTTGTGTTAATCCAAATGAATTTGATGCTTCTTCATTTCTTGTAGGAGTCTTCGCGTTCTAATGGGTGAAGCTCAAGCTGGTTCACCTCGTACCCTTCTATCATATGTCGTTCCATCATTGGGTACGGGAGGCAGTCCTATCACATTACCACCATTACCACCCGGTGCTGTGTTCGAGTTTAAACCGTACTTACTTGAAGTCTTCGAAAGGAACCCGTTTTATGGGGACGATGCTGTTGGAAGTCCCATTGCTCATATTGATAAGTTCGAAGACCGGATTAGCTTTATACACATTCCAAGGACATCATCAGAATATTTGAAGTTGAAATTATTTCCTCTCACTCTTGCGGGGAAAGCGAAGATATGGCTACAAACATGTCCACCTCGTTTTTATTCTTCATGGGAGGCACTCAAAGGAGATTTTCTTCACCGTTTCTTTCCGGCGGAGGAGACACGCCGACTTCGAGCAGAAATTTTAAGTTTCAAGCAAGTGCCGGGAGAGAGTCTTTTCAACGCTTGGGGGAGATTTAAGAGTCTTCAACGACAGTATCCTCATCATAATTTACCAGATTGGATGTTGCTTCAACACTTTTTTCATGGGCTCCGTGATCCACTTAGAGAATCTATTGATAATGCGTCCGGAGGGATGTTCCTAAAGGAGACTGCGCAGGAAGCCAATATTTTTCTTCATGAGCTATCTCAGAATGTGCCTAGTTGGGGAGGCGGCCAAAATTCAGGAAATGGGGATCATTCTTTTGTAACACAACCCCACTATCAAGCTTTTAATGGCTACCGTCCTTGATTTGCAAAAGTAGATTGTGAATGATGAAGTTTCCAACCAGTTGAACTTAGCCCGAGGTATGCAAACCTTTGCATCCACACCTATTCCCATTGTGCATATTTGTAAGTTGTGTTTTGGTCCACGTCTCGAGCATCAATGTGTGGAGTATCGTCAAGTAGAATATGTGAATGTCATTTATTCCAACCAACTTTATTCCCATTCTTATGAAGGTGATGATCCTCGTTACACTACATTTACCAATCCTATATTTGATCCTGTTTCTTAATTTTAGAACCATCATGCACATTTTCAAGAAGAGTTTTCACATCAAACCACCCCACAACCCCAATTTTCTCAACCATCCCAAGATTCTATGATTGAAAAGTTGTTGCAACAAATTGTGGCTGATCAAGAAAGTGAGGGTGCTCACCTTAGAGACCTTGAAACCCAAATGACCCAAGTTTCTCAACAAGTATACTTTTCTTAACCCATTCAACCTCAACCCATCCAAGGGAAGCAAGTTGAAGCCATTACCCTAAGGAGTGGAAGAAAAATTAAAGAACCTATGGTTGTGGAGGATGAGAGACCTTTGGGAGAGAATGAGGGAGTTGTGGTGGATAGCAATGAAGAGGAGGACTTAGATGTTGAGCAGGCTAGGATTGAAGAAAAGTAGAATGATGTTGTGGTTAATGAGGCCGAGGATGAAGAAAAAGAGAAGTTGGAAGAGAGGGTAGAGATTGAGAAAAGACGAGAGAAAGCAAAGGAAGTCTTGAGGGAGGATATTCATGTAAACCCATTGGAGAAACCCGTTTCATGTAGACCACCAATTCCATTTCCCGGAAGATTGGTTCAACAAAAGAATGATGATAAATTCTCCAAGTTTATTTTGATGATGAAGAAGCTCCAAGTTGATATAGCATTTCTAGATGCCATGTCGAAGGTCCCTTCATTCAAAAAACATCTCAAGGACCTTTTGACAAACAAGAGAAGAATCAAGGAGTCATCGACCGTTCATCTCACGGTTAGTTGCAATGCCATTATGGGAAGCAAGACTCCCGAGAAACTAGCCAATCCCGGTAGTTTCTCTATTCCATGCTTAATTGGTGATATGAGGATCGACAATGCATTATGTGACTTGGGGGCAAGTGTACCAGCGGCTTTGTAACGCCCCAACCTTAATCACAGGATTAAGACTATACTTAGAATCCCAAACCTGTGATTAGCGCAGCGGAACACCTTAGGTCGAGGCATTACCGCCGTCTCCCAAAAGAGACAAGGCAACAACACTAAAGAAACTTCCAAAACCACAAGATAACTTACTAGCTTAAAAACCTTCATATATAAAACTTATACAACCTTTGGATAAACTACATAAACTTAAACATAGCTTAACAACTAAACGACTTCCAAAAATCCTGCTCGCCCTTGCTAACCGGTGATTTCTTTAGAGAACTACCTTGACAGCCCTGAATTACTTTGGAACCGACTTGTCCTTGCCTTGGGAGCTCGAGCCTCCTAAACACAAAACCATAAAACATCGCAAAAGTGAGTGGGGAAACACTCAGCACGTAAACCTCCAGCACGTAAACCGTTCGAAAACGGTTTTAGTGCCGGCATTTAAATTCATTTTGAAAATGGGAAAAGGGGATAAAACGATAACTTGCAATGATGTGCATAAAACATAAACATGAATAGCATAGAATAGAGGTATATAGAAAATACGTGGAACCCTTATGATCGGTGGAAGCACCTCACACACGCGCATGCCCAAATCGATCTAGATTTGGATTGGGTGACCGCTGGCAGTCTAGGACACTCTGATCAGGAGCATCTAAAAGGCTAGCACTTCACGTAACTAGCTAAAACATAAACATAGAATACATAAAATGGGTCCACTTTCGAACATAATGATATCATAAAACATAAAGCTTGAGATGTCATAAATTGAATGAATCATGAATATAACTTAGATCGTAAAAGCTGGACAATTTGCGTACCTTGGGACGCTAAAGATCTTAATGGCTATTTCGGCTTGGAGATGGCTTTAGAAGTTTGTCAACTAAGATGAGAATAAATAGAAATGAAGAACCGAATAGGGTTCTAAATTAGACTCATAAGTTTAGAAACTTAGTAATATAAATGAATTAACTTTAGGAAGAAAAATTCAGGTTTAGTAAAATAGAGTTTAAACCATAACTTGAGTTAGGAAAATTGAAACGAAGTAAAAGAGTACATCCCGGAATAGGAAAAAACATAATCTACAACTTTGTCAACAGAACCAGATGCTAAAAAATGAGTGGAAGGGCCCCAAAATGGGCCCGGACAGAAGCTGTGCACATAAAACTTTGGAGTTTTCGGGTCGGAAAATCACGAGAAATATGACGTAGAAGGTGATTCAAATAAAAGGGCTTGAACTTAGGACAATTAGCTTGAATTGATGATGAATAGGGTAATTATAAATTGGAAGCTAGGATGCGAGATAACGAGTTCAAATATGGTTTGATAATACGATATCGAATGAAATGGCGAAATGGAGCAAGATATACACGTCCAAATGTGAATAAAAGCAAGCTTGGATTAATGAATTATGAAATGAGGAATGAATTGAATTAGACATTGGAGGTTATCAAGCTAGAAGGAACTTTTAGCTAGAGCAAAGATATTGAACATGATACTTAAAGAAATATGAGAGTCACGATACATTACTTAAACATACTAGCTCTTGAAAGGTATTCTTAAGACTTACTTAGGACTCCAAAAATGGTACTCTTAGCCTTAAACACATAACTCTATAATTACAATATATAACCATGACACATTTATACCTAGAACCCCTTATTGGGTTGGTTTGAGGCCCAAAAGACATTAGTTCACAAAGGTTAATTTGAGCAGAATGTTGTTCTGGACAGCCCGATTTCCCGGGATCGCAACTCAGGCTCCCGATATCGGATGACTATGAACCATACCTTTCCGGAAAGCTTGCAACATGGCCTAAAACTTTCATGTTTACCACAAAAACCAAAGAGGTCTCCAATGGGACGAAAAACAGCCCTCAAAACACTGACTCAGAAATTCGTATATAAAATCGTGAGGTTACGGTTTTGGTCGTAACTCGGGCTATACATGTCGGAAATTTGAAATTCCAAAGCCTATGGTTTGCTAACACCTTAAGTTACTAATTTTTTAGGGCCATAGTATAATTAGTATTACCATATTGTTTTTATATTCAAAGCTATGACTATCCACATTTACATCTTTGCAAATCCACGAGTGTTGCATACATGACACACGAAGGAAAATATTGTTCATGATCATTTTGTCAAATATCAAATGTTCTAGATCAAACATTACAATAAAAAGATTAAAATCTAAATCAGACCCTTTCAAAATTTCTATAGACCAATCAAGCACATTCACGTATAGTGTAGTGTATAAAGTTCATCCTTACCTTTATTGCTTGAAAAGCTCGAGTGATGTACCTATCATAATATATCTAACTTACGCTACCAACATTGTTATTAGTAAAACGTTCTCTCCCTCCACCATGAAATATCACTTTTGAACCATGCTACACCTAGCATTAGTAAATCTAAGAGCATCGAGTAAGTTGATACTTTTTTTGTTGAATTTGTTGATTTTTCAAGCATGATGAAAACATGCTTATTTAAACTATTTTGTTTTCTGATACAGATCTTTGAATAAAGTAAAATGTCTGATAATATATTTTATATTCATATTTTATTTATACTTATTGCTAAAAATAGTCTTGCATTTACAATTAATTAAATGTTTGAACATATAATAAAGTAAAATATAAGAATTAAACAAAGTAAACACATAACAAATTATGTATATGTTACAACTTATACTCATATGGTGATCTGATTGCACCTATTAATTTGAATTATTTTATTTTATTGAACTTGTAATGTACTCATATATTTTTGTATTTCTATAATAATAATCATTACTTTTCTTCCTTTGTCATTTGTTATTGTAGCTCGTACGGAACAAACTTAGAGACAACCAACTTCATAGGAGAAACAGTGTTTTGCATTCTCATTTGTATAGTGGGATTGTTCTTGTTTTGTCTTCTAATTGGCAATGTGCAGGTAATTTTGTAGTTTGTTTTAAAATTTCCACAAGTTAAATGTTGTGAACATCAAATACAGGAGTTTATTTTGTAAAATTCTTAAGGGCAATGAGTTTATGGAGTAGAATTTTGGGCAAAAATCCCACTTCTATAAATCTGTAAATTTCAGAACCGAAACAGTAGCTTAAAACACTCAAAAACCCATCTTTTAATTGGATTTTTCCACTCTTAATCATATTAAAACATAACCAAACTTCATCTAACCTTAATCCACTATATTTCCAGAATATAAACCATGAAAATCTCTTCACCAAAGGCCTTAAAACCCACATGCATTCATGAATTAAGCATAAACTCAACATAATAAACATGTTCTTGAACTCTTGCATAACAATTTCATTAATTCACCCAAATTAAACATGATAACACTTAATTTATAATCTCACAACATAAACTCAGCCCTTAAACACTTAGAAACTCTCAAGAAATCCACATGCACCAACACTAATTCATCATCCACCATGAATTCAACTCTAAACCTCACAAAACACTTAGAAATCAACATGCATGTACTTCAAAACTTAACTCTAACTTAACCAATACAATTATATACTTGAATTCATGAATAAAGAGAGTAAAAGAGATGGAATTTACAAAAGAAACATATATATAACATGAATTTTCATATTAGGGCATAAAAGATTTGAAATTGGGGTTTGAGAGATTACCCTTGAGGTTAAAAATGGATGAAAACACAAGAGGGAAGATGGAGGGGCCGGCGGCCACCTTTTTCCGGCGGTGGTGACCGGCGCGGTGGAGCTGGGCGGCAGAGGGGGAAGGGCTGGCGGCAGCAGCTAGGGGAAGGGAGAAGTGAGGGAGTGTGGAGCAATGTTTGAAAATTGGAAGAATGAAATAAAAGACTCTTCCCCCCTTACTACTAATATATATTAACTAAATTAAACTTAGGACAATAATTAACAACTTACCACTTAATTAAATCAGAAAATTTAAATAACTTAGTAATTATAAAATATATTGGGCTAAAACTAATTAGTTTGTACTATATTAAATTAAGTAGTAACAATTTGAATGTAAGGAAATAAGACTTGAATTAGAAAAATTAAATGAATAGACATAAATATTATTTGCAATTAATTAAAATAAATATAACCCAAATAGATTAAGGTTTGGGTAATAAAATATAAATGTTAAGAAGTAGAATAATTAAACCCTTTTTTGGTTAAAGAAATATCGTATCGGTAAAACCCGAAATAGTTTAACTTAACGGGTAAAATGAATAGGTCCGAGATATTTAGACCGGTAACTAGACACCCTTTTGTCATCTCCTGCACGAGACTTAACACCGATAAAATAAATAATTAAAAGTAAAAGCGAAAAATTTATACGTAACTTAGGTAATTACGGTAATTAGTACTTAATTAATCGTGATTTTGGTAATTACTATGGTTAGTACGTGAATAATCATGATTTTGGGGCAGGTTGTTACACCCTCCCCCCCTAAAAAGAAGTTTCGTCCCCGAAACTTGCGGTTGGAATGATCGCGAACGAAATACCTTAGAAAAGATGTGGGTAGCCTTCCTTCATTTATTCCTCGGTTTCCCACGTGGCTTCCGAAGTATCTTGGTTTGTTCCAGGCTCTGGTCGCCTAGTCCTCTTGGGGCACTCGCCCGCCCTATGATCAGATCCTCCACACCATAAACAATTGTTCGTGCCCATCCGGCATTGTGCGGTTGAATGGTTCGTTCTTCCGCATTTCTTGCATGGTTCCCGGGCGGTAGGGGGGTTCGATTGTCCCCTAGGGTTTGAAGGTATCGGCCCTTTGGGATGGTTAGAATCCACAGCAGGCGGGGGAGACGCCCTTTTATCATTCCACTTTCTCTTGTTACTCCCCTGACTCCCTTGACTTAAAGCTTTCAACTCTTTCCTAACTCTTTCTACTTCCGCGGCCCTCTCATACATCTCTTGCATCGTAGCGAAATGATGGGATGATAATTGACTACGGATGTACGACGCTAGGCCTCCCTCATACCGGGTTAATTTCAATTTCTCCGAGGCGACATAATCCGGAGCGAAACGAGATAGCTCATTGAACTTTGCCGTATATTGCACCACTGAGATGTCCTTATTAAGCATACTCCACTCTAAAAATTCTTTCTCTTTTTGGCGCCTAAGGGAAATAGGATAAAACTGAGTCCTCAAATCACCTAGGAAGTCGTTCCAAGACCTTGTAGTCCCTTGGTATTTGTTTTCAATAGTCCTCCACCAAATATCGGCTTCACCCTTCAAATAGTAGGTTCCTATGGTCAATTTCTTATCCTCGGGTACTCCGACCACTTCAAAGATCTTTCCCATTTCACGAATCCAATCTTCTAGCACTACGGGGTCGTAACCCCCTTTGTAGAATGTCGGGTTCCTACGGGCTACCCTATCCGCATAGTTTTCTTCTCTATGCTGACTTGCTTGACCTGTAGATGGGCGGCAGAGGGGGAAGGGCTGGCGGCAGCAGCTAGGGGAAGGGAGAAGTGAGGGAGTGTGGAGCAATGTTTGAAAATTGGAAGAACGAAATAAAAGACTCTTCCCCCCTTACTACTAATATATATTAACTAAATTAAACTTAGGACAATAATTAACAACTTACCACTTAATTAAATTAGAAAATTTAAATAACTTGGTAATTATAAAATATATTGGGCTAAAACTAATTAGTTTGTACTATATTAAATTAAGTAGTAACAATTTGAATGTAAGGAAATAAGACTTGAATTAGAAAAATTAAATGAATAGACATAAATATTATTTGCAATTAATTAAAATAAATATAACCCAAATAGATTAAGGTTTGGGTAATAAAATATAAATGTTAAGAAGTAGAATAATTAAACCCTTTTTTGGTTAAAGAAATATCGTATCGGTAAAACCCGAAATAGTTTAACTTAACGGGTAAAATGAATAGGTCCGAGATTTTTAGACCGGTAACTAGACACCCTTTTGCCATCTCCTGCACGAGACTTAACACCGATAAAATAAATAATTAAAAGTAAAAGCGAAAAATTTATACGTAACTTAGGTAATTACGGTAATTAGTACTTAATTAATCGTGATTTTGGTAATTACTATGGTTAGTACGTGAATAATCATGATTTTGGGGCGGGTTGTTGCAGGCTTGTAAGACCTCGGTTTTGTCGTTCTCTCTCAGGGAGATGGCGGCCTTGGTTAAAGGAACTAGGTCAATGGTCGGGTTGAGATTGCTAAGGTAAGGATATTGGTCTGAAAGATCACAAAGCAAGAAATAAAACTAAGGTCGGTCAAGGAATGGAAAAGGTTCGGGGATTTTAGACACTTAACGGAACTTTTGATCAAGAAGTTTTCATGATTAAAATGCATAAAATTAGATTCATCTATGGAACAACGCGGGAAAAAGGCCACGATGAATCCCCTCCCTCGAGGAAGATTCAAATTAACTACCCTATGTCCACCATGGACCATCGGGGTTGAAAATCGCGTTAATTCCTAGTTAAGCCTACACTTACCCTCGTAAGTGTGGGCTTAACTATCCCACTCTAGACTTCCCATTGAGTGTATAACGATTCAAAGACCTCTCGGACCTTGAACCGCCACCCCCAATGAGAAGACACTAGGTGGAAATAGACTCCTCCAACTAAAACACACTTTAATCAATAAACACCTTAGCCAAAATCCATTAAAGCCTTAATCACCCCCTCACCTCAAGAAAGATTAGCCTCTAGACATGATGGAGAAATCAACAACCATAGACAAACAAGAACAATGAAATAGCAAGTAAGGAAATTAAGAACAAGCAAAGTAATTAAATAAAGAGTTAAGGGAAGAGAATACTTATCAAAATGTTGTAGATGAACAATGGAAAGCAATAAAAAGATGATCCAACAATCTCTCAATTGATTGAATCCCAAAATCTTCAATAATAAACTCAAATCTCCAAAACCCTAGATTAATCTCTCACTAATCTCCCTCTAAAATCTACTAATTACAAACTAAAAATAAAATCTAAGTCTAAACCTAGATGCCCTATCTACTCCTAGATATCTCCCTAGATTAGATAATAGCTCCTCGATTCATGCCCCAAGACAGGCTATTTAAACAAAAGGGGAAGAAGGGCCAAAACACAGTCGTTTTGGCCTAAAATTATGCTGGAAAAAGGGTCGTCGCGACCGCTACGGGCATCGTAGCGTTCGCTACGACCTGAGACAGGCGAAAACTCTAACTCTCGGCAGCTCCAAGGCGCCCGCTATGCCCAGCGTCGCGACCCAGCCAATGATCCGTAGCGAACGCTACGAAGGGCGTAGCGAACGCTATGATCGTCAGCTGGAAAATTGGGAAATCTGGGCTTTATCGTAGCGTTCGCTACACCCTTCGTAGCGACCGCTACGGTCTTGGGCAGAACCTTCGCGGGCTCAGTGGCGTTATACGGCCGGCGTAAGGAACACTACGGTCTTCATTGATCTTCCGGCCAAGTAAAGGGGCGTGGCGGTCGCCGATCGTTATGCGAACGCTACGAACATGGATGCCCCCATACTTAGCCTTTTGGCCCGAACTCCCTCTCTTTTAGGCACGATTGGTCTCCCATGCTTCCCGGGTCTTCACCACGGCATCAAATTAGCTCCAAAGGTCTCGGGATGACCGAGTTATCGCCCTTTTTCGCAACTTCGCCCCCCTTTTATTATTCTCCGAACTTAATACCTAAAAAAAAACACGTAATAAATAACCATTTTATTAGGGAACGGCAATAGACTTGGGCGTAAACGAGTGGTATTTAGCCCCTAAAATGGGACTAAACACCCCCCCCCCCACACACACTTAGCCTTTTGCTCGTCCCGAGCAAAACTAAACAAAAGAAACTAAGAAACTAGAACTAAACAAAAGCAACTAACTCACTTTCGCAGAAATCGCGGATGCATTTAGCACATGTATCAAGCCCTTTAAACCCCCCGGTAGCCCGGGTGGACGAGGTGAGTCTCGTAAGGGTTTATAGCGGTTGTACCCACAAAAGCCAAAGAAAAAGGAGAGAGGGAAAGTGAAAACAAAACCGAAAAAAACAAAAAGAAAGAAAAACAAAGGCTTTGATTCAAAAGATCTCGCAATCCAAACTAAGAAAACGTTATTATGCCTCCAAAAGTAACCGTTAGGAGCATCTCACAAACACCACACTCAGATAAAGGTCAATCTTGAAGGTTTTTAACTCCCTACACCTTATACCAAGCGAAACCCCATGTGCAAATATGTGCAACTGGGTTCTAACGGGAATAATAAGGTTTTAAAGACTCGTGTCCAAATTTGGAAACAACGAAACAACCAAGAGAAATGTTGCCCTCCCTCGCATTTGGTCGCCCTTGGCTTGGTGAGGGCCGTAGGTGATGCAAGGAGAGGCCCCACTTTATTTAGAAGCAAGAAACTTTTTCCGTTTCACTTTCTCCTATATTTTTTTTTCATTTTCTTTTTAAAGGTCGGTATTAGCCTTACTTTCGGGAATTGGACGGCCCATATAAGGGGTATACCCTCCCAACACGGTCTTTTCCATTCGCCTCTCCGTCGCAAAGCGATATAGGAGGAGGGTTAAGGGGTATCAGTGCCGTACCACCGATACCGGGCCCGTGTAGGTTGGCTAAGTGTAGGTGGTTAGTGTCATTCAGCGACACGCTCCACTTATTCAGGTTATTGTACCTTATGAAATTTTTTCTTTTTCTTTTCTTCGTTTTCGAATTTGCTAAATGAGCAACAAAACAAACTCGGACACGAGCCCCTAAAATCTCTCGGTTCCAATCAGAACGTGAAAAGAACGGAAGTCTCAATAGACACTTAATCAAGAGAGATCTTTGGGAGAGAATGAGGGAGTTGTGGTGGATAGCAATGAAGAGGAGGACTTAGAAGTTGAGCAGGCTAGGATTGAAGAAAAGTAGAATGATGTTGTGGTTAATGAGGCCGAGGATGAAGAAAAAGAGAAGTTGGAAGAGAGGGTAGAGATTGAGAAAAGACGAGAGAATGCAAAGGAAGTCTTGAGGGAGGATATTCATGTAAACCCATTGGAGAAACCCGTTTCATGTAGACCACCAATTCCATTTCCCGGAAGATTGGTTCAACAAAAGAATGATGATAAATTCTCCAAGTTTATTTTGATGATGAAGAAGCTCCAAGTTAATATAGCATTTCTAGATGCCATGTCGAAGGTCCCTTCATTCAAGAAACATCTCAAGGACCTTTTGACAAACAAGAGAAGAATCAAGGAGTCATCGACCGTTCATCTCACGGTTAGTTGCAATGCCATTATGGAAAGCAAGACTCCCGAGAAACTAGCCAATCCCGGTAGTTTCTCTATTCCATGCTTAATTGGTGATATGAGGATCGACAATGCATTATGTGACTTGGGGGCAAGTGTACCAGCGGCTTGTAAGACCTCGGTTTTGTCGTTCTCTCTCAGGGAGATGGCGGCCTTGGTCAAATGAACTAGGTCAATGGTCGGGTTGAGATTGCTAAGGTAAGGATATTGGTCTGAAAGATCACAAAGCAAGAAATAAAACTAAGGTCGGTCAAGGAATGGAAAAGGTTCGGGGGTTTTAGACACTTAACAGAACTTTTGATCAAGAAGATTTCATGATTAAAATGCATAAAGTTAGATTCATCTATGGAACAACGCGGGAAAAAGGCCACGATGAATCCCCTCCCTCGAGGAAGATTCAAATTAACTACCCTATGTCCACCATGGACCATCGGGGTTGAAAATCGTGTTAATTCCTAGTTAAGCCTACAGTTACCCTCGTAAGTGTGGGCTTAACTATCCCACTCTAGACTTCCCATTGAGTGTATAACGATTCAAAGACCTCTCGGACCTTGAACCGCCACCCCCAATGAGAAGACACTAGGTGGAAATAGACTCCTCCAACTAAAACACACTTTAATCAATAAACACCTTAGCCAAAATCCATTAAAGCCTTAATCACCCCCTCACCTCAAGAAAGATTAGCCTCTAGACATGATGGAGATATCAACAACCATAGACAAACAAGAACAATGAAATAGCAAGTAAGGAAATTAAGAACAAGTAAAGTAATTAGCAAAGTAATTAAATAAAGAGTTAAGGGAAGAGAATACTTATCAAAATGTTGTAGATGAACAATGGAAAGCAATAAAAAGATGATCCAACAATCTCTCAATTGATTGAATCCCAAAATCTTCAATAATAAACTCAAATCTCCAAAACCCTAGATTAATCTCTCACTAATCTCCCTCTAAAATCTACTAATTACAAACTGAAAATAAAATCTAAGTCTAAACCTAGATGCCCTATCTACTCCTAGATATCTCCCTAGATTAGATAATAGCTCCTCGATTCATGCCCCAAGACGGGCTATTTAAACAAAAGGGGAAGAAGGGCCAAAACACAGTCGCTTTGGCCTAAAATTATGCTGGAAAAAGGGTCGTCGCAACCGCTACGGGCATCGTAGCGTTCGCTACGACCCGAGACAGGCGAAAACTCTAACTCTCGGCAGCTCCAAGGCGTCCGCTATGCCCAGCGTCGCGACCCAGCCAATGATCCGTAGCGAACGCTATGACCGTTAGCTGGAAAATTGGGAAATCTGGGCTTTATCGTAGCGTTCGCTAGACCCTTCGTAGCGACCGCTACGGTCTTGGGCAGAACCTTCTGCTTGGGCTCGTAGCGTTCGCTACGACCGGCGTAAGGAACGCTTCGGTCTTAGCGTTCGCTACGCCCGGCGTAGGGAACGCTACGGTCTTCAATTGATCTTCCAGCCAAGTAAAGGGGCGTAGCGGTCGCTGCAGTCGTTGTAGCGAACGCTACGAACATGGATGCCCCCATACTTAGCCTTTTGGCCCGAACTCCCTCTCTTTTAGGCACGATTGGTCTCCCATGCTTCCCGGGTCTTCACCACGGCATCAAATTAGCTCCAAAGGTCTCGGGATGACCGAGTTATCGCCCTTTTTCGCAACTTCGCCCCCCTTTTATTATTCTCCGAACTTAATACCTAAAAAAAAAACACGTAATAAATAACCATTTTATTAGGGAACGGCAATAGACTTGGGCGTAAACGAGTTGTATTTAGCCCCTAAAATGGGACTAAACACCCCCCCCCCACACTTAGCCTTTTGCTCGTCCCGAGCAAAACTAAACAAAAGAAACTAAGAAACTAGAACTAAACAAAAGCAAATAACTCACTTTCGCAGAAATCGCGGATGCATTTAGCACATGCATCAAGCCCTTTAAACCCCCCGGTAGCCCGGGTGGACGAGGTGGGTCTCGTAAGGGTTTATAGCGGTTGTACCCACAAAATCCAAAGAAAAAGGAGAAAGGGAAAGTGAAAACAAAACCGAAAAAAACAAAAAGAAAGAAAAACAAAGGCTTTGATTCAAAAGATCTCGCAATCCAAACTAAGAAAACGTTATTAAGCCTCCAAAAGTAACCGTTAGGAGCATCTCACAAACACCACACTCAGATAAAGGTCAATCTTGAAGGTTTTTAACTCCCTACACCTTATACTGCGAAACCCCATGAGCAAATATGTGAAAGTGGGTTCTAAATTGAATCAAAATGTATAAAACAATCGTGTACAAAATTGGAAACAACGAAACAACCAAGAGAAATGTTGCCCTCCCTCGCATTTGGTCGCCCTTAGCTTGGTGAGGGCCGTAGGTGATGCAAGGAGAGGCCCCACTTTATTTAGAAGCAAGAAACTTTTTCCGTTTCACTTTCTCCTATATTTTTTTCATTTTCTTTTTAAAGGTCGGTATTAGCCTTACTTTCGGGAATTGGACGGCCCATATAAGGGGTATACCCTCCCAACACGGTCTTTTCCATTCGCCTCTCTGTCGCAAAGCGATATAGGAGGAGGGTTAAGGGGTATCAGTGCCGTACCACCGATACCGGGCCCGTGTAGGTTGGCTAAGTGTAGGTGGTTAGTGTCATTCAGCGACACGCTCCACTTATTCAGGTTATTGTACCTTATGAAATTTTTTCTTTTTCTTTTCTTCGTTTTCGAATTTGTTAAATGAGCAACAAAACAAACTCGGACACAAGCCCCTAAAATCTCTCGGTTCCAATCAGAACGTGAAAAGAACGGGAGTCTCAATAGACACTTAATCAAGGGAGTCTATTAGGGGTAAGTCTTGACTAGAACTCGAGATGGGGTCGAAAATGCTCCAACCGGTTACTTTTAAAGAAGCTTAAGAACGGCTTCTTCAACTTCGATAACGAGATCCAGGAAACAAAGCAGAACAAAAACAAAACTAAAAGAAAAACTTTAAGGGTTTTCACTCCCTTTTTTCTCCTTTTTCACACGAATTTTTTTTTTAATTTTAAGCAAAAACTAAGAAAATAAAAACAAAAACAGCTAGGTGATCTACCCTTGAAGCAAATATCTCTCACCCCCCCCACACTTAAAACGCCACAATGTCCTCATTGTGGGAAGGTGTCACAAGAAAAAGGGTAGAGAACCGAAAAGAACAAACAAACAAGAACAACTAGCAAACAAAAGTGGTGGCGACCCGAGCCCACACGGCTCCAACAGCAATATACCCCAACATAAACACTCAAAGGGGTTCGCCACCCAAAAGAAAATCAAGCATGCAGCATGGATCATAGGATATTCAACTCAAAAAGAGAAGAGCGGAGAGATATTACCTCGAGTTCTTCAAAATAAATAATTACTCAATCCGCGATCCGTGATAATCGAGCAAAGGGTTAGGATATTCAAGTAAAAACAAGCAAGGCTCGTAAGATCCACATGCAGGATTAGAAACAAGAAAAAGAAACAAAAGAAAAGAAATTAATCAAAACGGAAGTATGGGTTACCTCCCATGTAGTGCTTGTTTTAGGTCCCTAACTTGACCTAAATACCCGTTTGATTCTTGAAAGACGGGGTGAACAAGATAGGAACATTTTCCATCTCTTCCACCATTTTCTTTTCCTCCCTTTCCAACAATTCCCCACTTTGCAAGCATAAAGGTCAAGATGATCTAACCAGTTTGTAGTTGGCCTCGGGGCGAAGAAAGGCAGTGGCTTCTTATGTTTCTTCCACCTTCTTTTTCTCATCTTCTTCCAACATCTCCCAACTACCATAGTGAACCAAGCAAGTTGCTCCTCCGGCGGTCGAATAGAGTGGAATAGATGAGGAGGCAATTTAAACTCCACTTTACTTGTTTCCCGGAGTTTTGGAGCCTTGGGAGCAAGCATGAGTTGATGACAATCATCTTCCTTCGAGAATTCTTCTTCCTTCTCAACCCCTTATTTGAATTCTTCTTCAATGAAATAATTCGAAGTGATCGGGAAGTACTCAAACTCTACTTGAGGAAGGGGAAACTCCAAAGATGCTTCATCATTGATAATAAAATCATGGACCTCCATACGCTCAAATAAAGGTTCCTCCAAGGGAACATCCTCCACCTCTTGAGTATATGCCCCATCAGTAAGATTAGTGAGGAACACGACCTCACTACCATCGGGCTCAACGTGGATAGGCTCAAGAAGGATCTCCTCCAAAGGACGCTCACATGAAAGCTCAAAAGTATAAGGTTCTATCAAGCACCCATCTATTTCCTCATTGAATTCTTCTTCCTCACTCAACTTCTCCTCATTCTCACTTTCAGCTTCTTCAAGAAACACCTCCCTTTCTTCATTCATCTCCAACTCACTCGCTTTTTCTTCTTCTCTCAAACATCCCTCTTCCGCAAAATTTGGTACTATCGCTTCCCCTTCACTCCGGAGGGTAATAAGATTCACCAGCACCATTGGAGTAGGTTGAGGTTGTATGGGGACGGTTTGAGGGATGTAGTCTATATGAGTCGTTTGGGCCCATTGATTTTCAATGTTCTCGAGGCGAGCCCTATCATTCTCTTGATTTTCAACAATTTGCTTCAGCAACTTCTCTATGTTGTACCCTTGAGATGGTTGGGGTTCTTGAAGATGAGGAGTAGGTTGGTGATAAGTGGGTTGCCAAACTTCTTGGTTTTGGTGGTTGGGTGAGAAATATTGGATGTTTTGGGTGGAGGGTTGGGTCTCCTGCACGACTCCCAATTGGTTGGTTGTTCCATTAGATACCATCTTTTGTTGCATCTCTTGGACGACGCCCATAAGGAATTTGATAGTAGGTTTGCTCTCCAAGGAATAGCCTCTACTTCCTAAACTCCGACGGCTTCCCTAAGAAGGACAATGTTGAAATAGCTCGTGAAGGAAAACATTTGCTTGATGCTCGGTCTTCATAAGGAACATTCCTCCTGATGCAATATCAATTGAGTCTTTAAGATCGTCTTGAAGCCCATGGTAAAACTGATGTAACAATAACCAATCCGGAAGATTATGATGTGGACATCGCCTTTGAAGAAGTTTAAACCTTGCCCATGAATCGAAAAGAGTTTCTCCCGGCTCTTGCTTGAAATTCAAGATAGCCTGTCGAAGCCTATGCGTCTCATCAGCCGGAAAGAAATGGTGAAGAAAATCCCGGCTCAATGCATCCCAAGTAGTATATGTACCGGGTGGACAAATGTCGAGCCACATCTTAGCTTTTCCTCCCAAGGTGAGAGGGAAAAGCTTCAATTTCAAAAACTCCGAAGATACCTCTGGCATATGCACAAAACCAATCCGACCTTCAAATCTTCTAATATGATCGATAGGGTCCTCGAAGCCATCTCCATAGACTTTGTTTCTCTCAAAAGCGTCCAGCAAGCATGGTTTGAACTCGAATGTTGCGGTGGGTGGTAGTGGCGGTAGGATGATAGGATTGCCTCCCGTACCCGATGATGGAACGGCATATGATAGAAGGGTACGGGGTGAATCAGCTTGGACTTCACCCATTAGGACTTGAAACCTCCTACGATGCTCGGTAGAACATTAGGGCGTACCTACATGCATCAACAAGAACCGATAGAAGCATCAAATTCATTTGGATTGGCACAAACTAATTTCTAGCGTGAAAGCACACTCAATTAACCAAAGACCAAGAAACTAAAACTAGGGGCGCTGGCTCCCCGGCAACGGCGCCATTTTGTGTACCAGCGGCTTGTAAGACCTCGGTTTTGTCGTTCTCTCTCAGGGAGCTGGCGGCCTTGGTCAAAGGAACTAGGTCAATGGTCGTGTTGAGATTGCCAAGGTAAGGATATTGGTCTGAAAGATCACAAAGCAAGAAATAAAACTAAGGTCGGTCAAGGAATGGAAAAGGTTCGGGGGTTTTAGACACTTAACGGAACTTTTGATCAAGAAGTTTTAATGATTAAAATGCATAAAGTTAGATTCATCTATGGAACAACGCGGGAAAAAGGCCACGATGAATCCCCTCCCTCGAGGAAGATTCAAATTAACTACCCTATGTCCACCATGGACCATCGGGGTTGAAAATTGCGTTAATTCCTAGTTAAGCCTACACTTACCCTAGTAAGTGTGGGCTTAACTATCCCACTCTATACTTCCCATTGAGTGTATAACGATTCAAAGAGCTCTCGAACCTTGAACCGCCATCCCCAATGAAAAGACACTAGGTGGAAATAGACTCCTCCAACTAAAACACACTTTAATCAATAAACACCTTAGCCAAAATCCATTAAAGCCTTAATCACCCCCTCACCTCAAGAAAGATTAGCCTCTAGACATGATGGAGAAATCAACAACCATAGACAAACAAGAACAATGAAATAGCAAGTAAGGAAATTAAGAACAAGCAAAGTAATTAAATAAAGAGTTAAGGGAAGAGAATACTTATCAAAATGTTGTAGATGAACAATGGAAAGCAATAAAAAGATGATCCAACAATCTCTCAATTGATTGAATCCCCAAATCTTCAATAATAAACTCAAATCTCCAAAACCCTAGATTAATCTCTCACTAATCTCCCTCTAAAATCTACTAATTACAAACTGAAAATAAAATCTAAGTCTAAACCTAGATGCCCTAGCTACTCCTAGATATCTCCCTAGATTAGATAATAGCTCCTCGATTCATGCCCCAAGATGGGCTATTTAAACAAAAGGGGAAGAAGGGCCAAAACACAGTCGTTTTGGCCTAAAATTATGCTGGAAAAAGGGTCGTCGCGACCGCTCACGCACCGTGGCGTTAGCTACGACAAGACAGCGAAAACTCTAACTCGGCGGCTCCAAGGCGTCGCTATGCCTGCGTCGCGACGATCAATGATCCGTAGCGAACGCTACGAAGGGCGTAGCGAACGCTATGACCGTCGGTGGATAATCGGGAAATTGGCTTTATCGTAGCGTTCGCTACACCCGCCGTAGCGATCGGTCTTGGCGCGTAACCTTCGCTCGCAGAAGCGCTCGCTACGATCGGCCGTGGAACGCCACGGTCGTAGCGCTCGCTACGCCGGCGTAGGAACGCCACGGTCTTCAATTGATCTTCCACCAAGTAAAGGGGCGTAGCGGTCAGCTGCGTCAGAGGCGAATGCTACGAACATGGATGCCCCCATACTTAGCCTTTTGGCCCGAACTCCCTCTCTTTTAGGCACGATTGGGGGCAAGTGTTAGTGCCATGCCACATTCTATATGTAAGAAGTTGAACCTTGATGACTTGACCCCTACAACTATCCAATTGCAACTTGCAGACCAAAGTGTTAGGAAGCCCTTGGGAATATTCGAAGACATCCCGGTTCAAGTGGGAAGTTTCCTTATCCCTTGCGAGTTCGTTATTTTGGAGATGGATGAAGATTGGAGAAGTCCTATTATTCTTGGTCGACCCTTCTTGGCTACCGCAGGAGCTACCATAGATGTTAAAAGAGGTCGTTTGTCTCTTCATGTGGGTAGAGATCATATTGATTTCGACATTGACCCTTTAAGAATGAAATCCCACAAAGAATCTCATTTCAAGGCCAATGCAGTGGTTGGCATCTTGGATGAACCCCAAAAGGAGTCTTATTTCCTTGAAGTAGAGCCCGATGATTGGGGAGAAATCAAATATCTAAGGGCTTCGCATCCAAATCTAAGCGAATTTGAGGATATTTACTATGATCATCCTCTTAAGATCATTCCATGGAGGAAGGAGATTTCTTTGACTGAAACCTATGTTGAGTGCAACAAAGTCAATGAGTTGATTTTCAAAGGTCCTAGGCCCGGTAAACCACCAAACACCAAATTGAAGTTACTTTCTACTCCCATATCCTCATGGCCTACTCCCATATCCTTTTTCACACAAAAAATTTTCGAATTTTAGGCAAAAACTAGGAAAACAAAAACCAAAAATCTAGGTGATCTACCCTTGAAACAGAATATCCCCCCCCCCCCCACACACACTTAAAACACCACAATGTCCTCATTGTGGGAAGGTGTCACATGAAAAGGGTGGAGGACCTACAAAAACAAACAAACAAACAAGAACAACTAGCATATAAAAGTGGTGGCGACCCGAGCCCACACGGCTCCAACAGCAATATAATCCCAACACAAACACTCAAAGGGGCTCGCCACCCAAAAGAAAAATCAAGCATGCAGCATGGATCAAGATATATACACAACAAAGAGTGCGGAAAGAGGTTACCTCGAGGTCTTCAATTAAATAACAGAACCAATCCGCGATCCAGGGAAACATCATACTTTCCGGTCGCCATGTCAGGTTTCTGGTGCCGGAAATTGACTCTGCACTGCTATAAGAAAATAGTGAAAAAGTACAGACTGCCAGTGGTCGAAAATTCACTTTGGATTATTCTCAGTCACAAGCCCCTCAGTAAGTATTATTTGGGGCCAAAAACCCTTAATATATAATATCCTCGAAATAGTTAAGAAAACATCAATGGTATCAAATGATGAATTACATGAACCATAACCAGCTACTAACCTGTAACAAAGGAATGAACCCTTTCACCTTAGCCTCTATCTTGCAAGTAGGCATTTTGTCCACGAGTTTATCCATGCCCTCAACGAGAAATCGCCAAACCGCGCCTGCCCACGCATATTTATCGAGTTCCCATTCCTGTATGTAATATCCTAATTGCCATGCAAGTTTTAACCTGCTCCTTGGGAAAAGAATGACACTAAACGTAAATAGGACAAACAACTTCCCAAAAACGGTCAAATCTTTGTCACCCAACCTATGTACGCATGCATTGAATATATTGTCCAAAGAATTCAGCTGCGCGTATCTTTTACTCTTGTTTGTGGCCACCGCCTCGACCGTATTGTACTTAGGATCATCTTACTCGACCAGTTTTCCAACCTCCCCGAACTGTTCCCCCAAATGTAAGTTAACTTCTTCCTCGCCACAACAAGTCCAGTTAACAAACCAATATCATAAACCGAGAACTTAACCAGTTTGGCACCTATATTGAATGCCCGCTTTTGTTTCACCCACGTTTTTGCCATTCCGCTGATCAAATGGCCATCCACGTCAACCGTTGAGTACTTGATAGTAGGTCCAGTAACTGTACCTTCCAGGTATTTTACATGTCTATCTGTCAAACGGTTTATAAGTTTCTTGAACAGCCCACTAGACATTCTACCTCTTATCTTTGGAAAACATAATACTTCCGTGTCATCCTTGCTTTCGTTCTCATTAACCCTGAACAACAACGCTTTGTGACCAAGGTTAGATACTTGTTTAACATAGAGCGTCCCCAACTGCAGACCGTGTATACCAATGTATGTAACCAATTAATTTGTCCATAACAAACACCTTTTTCAATTTAATTCCTCCCCATTAGTAACACCATACACAATTTGATGCACATAATAAAGTTAATAAATGATGTAGCCTTAATTTACATATACGATGTGCAGTAATCATAATTGATTGCTTCTCAAAATTACATTTCAACATTCCCCCAACTAAACCCAAATGATTATAACAATTAACTGACATAAGTTGTTTCCCTCGTCTTAACAATCCTTGATACAGTGTACATCTAATGACGACATCAGTTAACATAATAACACATTCATTCCACAACCACAACTATAGGGAGATTCGTGTACACATACTAACCTTGTCATCAAATCAAGTTGATGTGGATCACTGCTTTCTCCAAAATCTGGTGTTGACCTTCACATCTAATATGCCAGTCAATCGACTTTTACTAATCAAAGGTTCCTCCACTGCGGCTGAAGCGTATCTGACGTTTGGTTTTCACTTGTACGAATATAGCCAAGTGTCCTCCCTAAAAAATAAGTCTTCATTAATTGTCTTCTAGTTATTATAAAAAAATAAAATCTTTTTTTTGTAATATCACAAACACCTCTACTTCCCGCCAAACGTTAATGATGACAGACAATAGTGGCAGTTAACAATGTGGGGCTTGGAGTATGTTACGCGGCAAAGTAAAATATAAAATTTCTTTAATTTTTTGCAATAAAAAATATTTTGATTTTTACTATAGTCACTTACCAAATCAACAAACATGACAATGCATCTAACTTTCAAATCATACTTTAATATTGTATCTACAAAATGTTTTCCCAAAGTTTATTATATTTAATTTTCCTACTGTATGTTCATGTCATCTACATTTCGATATATTTTGGTTGAAATGCGATGCGGTAACTTAATCTACCAGAAATATCTATTAGGGTGTCATTCCGTTGTCAAACCTGCCTAGCGTACAGACATTATGTTTAAGTAAATTGGTCAACTATTCGTTGTCAAAGAATAACCAACTGACATCAGCCTATTAACTTACCATTGTCATCATGTAAGTGTACCTAGGATTTCATCATATAATACCAAGTAAGCACGCATCTGAAACCCAATTAGACACAACCTAGAACCATGGATTGGCCACAACTCTCGAAATATTGTAACCTCAAAATTATTCATCCCGATTCACATTATCAAAATTTAATGAATAACATCAACAAATAATCATATGCTTCTACATACAGTAGTACCCACCTACCCTGATTCAGATAAATACCTCCTTGACAAATTTTGGAATATAATGTTTGGTAGTTCCCATACGAATATTGTTAATTTTAGAATTTCACACGAGTTGTGTTTATCCTCATACATATGCAATTATAAAAACACAATAGTTAACCTAATTCCAACACACTGAAAATTGTCGAAAACTCAACATGGTTATTAATGAACAATGTAGTCAACGTCGTTCAATACACACACTTTGATCGCGTAATCAGACAAGTTCCGCGTTGGTGTACGACTTCGTTTCATGTTGAACACTATTTCAATTAAACATTTCAGGAAAGCACTAATTGAAGTTAACGGAACGCCGTACAGTAATTAATCAAAGCTTAGGAAACAACCACTTCTTCAACTTAAGACATAAATTGTGCCAAACCACGTCTATCTTCACATATCCTGCCATACCGACATGTGCTCCGATAGTGGTCGTCATTTCCGCACCAGGAGCATCTTCGAATGGGCCTGTCTTGTGTCTGCGACTCAATTCGCTTACGCTTAGGCCGCCCTTGTGGCCGATCATATATTGGGGGAAGAATCCTCATGTTAGAAGCATTGTCCAGCTCGTCCCCACTTACAACTAACCATGTGTCAAGGTCAATCACACCCGAATCATACGTCTCTAACGGGTGCATCACATCCGCATACACTGCATTCTGCGCATCCACCTTAAAATACGGGTGTACATAATCATAAATATCTTGTTCAGTCCCCGTTATGACAGCGATTGCGTGACAGCATGGGAATCCATCTAGCTGCCACGCTCGACATGAACAAGTTTGTTGGGTAAAGTTAACTCTTAACCAGTTACCGTTGCTTAAGTTCACCCCAAACTCTCCAGTCTCCCGGTCATACATTCTGGTCTGTACAACACACCCTACGAACTTTTGTCGTTCTTTCAACTTCCGCTCTTCCCTCTTCCCCACTCCAAACTTCCATGTTTTAACATCCGCCCATTTACTATCGAAATTACCTCCCAACTTCAGATGATGACCAATCAACAGCGACGGCACTAGTAGAGACCTGAACTACAGCATCATGTGGTTCCAACTCTCTGATGGATTATTGTCTACAACACCCCAACGCTGAAATGGGAACTTGGACACTACCCAATGTTCAGGTTTGCTTTGGGCACTAGTCAGAGCGTTCATCGTTAACTCGTACTCTGGGTGTGTTGTTGCATATAGTATCCGATTGAAGTTATTTTTTAGCTTCTCCTGACTATCACTGCTACGTATCCCCAGAGCAGAGGCTCTCCCCAAGAAATTCTCCTTCAAGTGTCTCGCACAATACGACTGATACTCACTGCCAAACGTCTCGGCAACTGCAATTAATAATCCATTCTCCCTGTCAGACATTACAACCGGTTTCAATCCACCAAGGCACTCCGATACATTCTTCAAGAACCAAGTCCACTCATCCTTACACTCGGAATCAACGATAGCATAAGCAACATC
The DNA here is from genome assembly GCA_029582165.1 of Portulaca oleracea. NCBI lineage: Eukaryota > Viridiplantae > Streptophyta > Magnoliopsida > Caryophyllales > Portulacaceae > Portulaca > Portulaca oleracea. The sequence goes on along the minus strand of CM055883.1, from coordinate 22,118,107 downwards.
GAACAAATTGTTGTTCGCATCAAGTGCGACAACCCCTAGCAAGGTCTCCCCGAAATCTGCAGTTAAAAAACAGCCGTCAATAAACAACATTTTCCTACATCCTTGCACAAATCCCTTCACAGAAGCACCGTACGAAATGAACAATAGCTTGGAACGCACTCCTTCAAGCTCACAAAACGCCCGTGTATCGGGGTTTGACCTCTTCACAGAGGCACATAGCCAAGGCAATAACTTGTAGTGATCGTTTAGCGTCCCAACAATCATCACACGAGCAAACTCCTTCGCCCTCTAGCACTGTTTGTAACTAACCGGAAGATTCATCTCCAACCCGATGTCCTTCGGTATCTGCCTCGGGGTATAGTGAGGGTCCACCTTCAACTTTGAATCAATCATTCTCCCCAGCAATTTCGACCTCAACCGTCGCTGTGACCACTTACCCATAGCACACTGATCGACCACATTGTGCGTATGTTGTGGTTGGAAATGATTAACTATCATCCCTGTTTTCCCCTTACCCCCAGTTGTTGAAACTCCAAACTGACATCCATCACCTGCATATACAACCGCGATGCCCACCATGGAATTCTTCTTGAACTTATACTCAAATTGATGCCCAACGGCATACTTGAATACGGCAAGATGGAAGCTATATGCAGTTGCAAAAAACTGGCCCCTCCCTCTAATCTCACCCTGCCATATAGTTAGTCTACACTTGTAATCTTCTTAGTACACACCTGAATGCGGGCATGAAACCACCGTTTCGACCCCTTCCAAGTCAACGTAGCTTCCACCATTACCTTCATAACCGAATTTGTCATGAATACCGTTGGCAAAAATCTCCTCATCACCATCATCATCACAGCCAACAGCTGCTCCGTCTCCCCTATCAGCCACCCGAGTGAAATAGTCATATACATGCAAACATAAAATAAAATTATATGTAAACAGACACTTTAACGATAACATTCAACCATGTCCCCTACCTGTCGCAATTACCACTTGGCACTAAACCTTGACGCACGTTTCCCATGCCCAGAGTTGTATTTGGACCCCCTGTGGCACCTGTTATCAGCATACAATCAACTTCTGCACCAATGTACAGAAATCCATGTCCATCGTTTCCCTTCGTAAAATTCAAAATATCATCTTCACTTTGCAACGGTACAATGATGTTTCGATCATAATTCATGCTACATCATATTTTCCATCCCATTAATCCACTTCCAGTGCATTTCTCAACCATCTGACACAACCTGACTACATCAATTTCGCGTCGGATCCATATGCATTTAGTGCTTCCTCCCTCATACCTACTTAATGCATTACCGATATCGACCACAGCTCCGCCTGATGCCACATAAACCAAAATTTCCCCATTACTTGAAGCCATTGACTTACCTGATTTAAACAAACAAATGTACTTGTAAGTTAGTACTTTCGCCCACATACCAATTTATACCACAGTCGTCGTTAAACTTAAGTTCACCACCATTATTCTAAAACCTAAAAAACGCTTATTACAAAATAATACATTGACAATAACATGCTCCTAATCACTATCCTGTAAGCACAGAACATTAACCTTTTCCACATGATCAACCATACATGGTCAGAATGTTTACACTAACACCATATCCATATAATCCCCACCAATGTTCACATGGGTACTAAATAATTTAACCATGGACACCAACATACTATGCCCCTTAAATAAGAGACCATACCGCAATCTAAACCCTAAACAATTTTACTTACCTATGAACCAGCACATTATTTCTCAGACATTAATGAATTATTCATCAATCATAGAAAGCACAACAGATCACACAATTTCATATTTGACTGAGGTATTGCATCTGAAATAAAGGTTTCCAGCAGTACTCCTATCTTAACACCTATATCTTCCACCCCTAAACCAGTACTACCACACTAAGCGTACCATTATTCTACGCCAAATCAGAAAAAACAAACATCCATATCCATAATTTACTTTTCCAGTTGTAATCAACTTAGGTTACTTTACATTGCATCACCCCAGGTTTACATTACCACATGAACAACAAAAAATTCAAATTCCTGACCAAGAACTTACTGCTATGCGTTTATGGCCTCCATGTTGATCCCACCTGCAACTTATGGCAGCTACAGCAACACAAAATCCTTCCAATACTGAACCGACAAGAACGAAAATGCCCTCAAACTTGGCATTCAAATTCTTTCCGGCGTTTCAACTTTCACCTCAACATTTCACAGCAAATACTAGGTGTGCACCTTCTCTATTTTCATCGTTCAACTGCACATTCCCTCGGGAAGCAGATAATGAATAAAATTTAAAAAATTTAAACACCCCCCACTAAACCACATCAGCATACACATCAGCTTCAAGGGGCCTACCGAATTGTCGCAAATCAGGACCTTGGCGTCCTCATGAGACCTTGGAGGAAATAGATATAGTGGGTCGGTCGTCCTTCAACGTCAATAACCCTTTTGTTTAAATAATTTTGGCCTAAACCATTGATAAAGACGACCCCTTACTTTCAATATAATTTCTATATTTATTTTTTGTTGGTCATGGCCATTAGTATAGACTTACTGTTACAATGAATTTGGACCACTTATGACTTATTTGAATATGAGCAGGGTTATTGACTCCAAGGGATAACTCATGAAGCAAATGAACCATAAAGTTCAAGCAAAGATGATGAGACTCCAATTTGTGAAAAATATCAATATCAAGTTTAAATTTTCCTTTATATTTTTATTTTGTATTGAGGGTGGTTTCGATACAAGTCTCATACTTAGTACATTAAAAAAAAACATTCAAAACAACCTTAATTGATATTTTTCAAAAACTGAAACATCAACTTTCCTTGTTACTTTATGTCCATTTGCTTCATGGATTATACATTGGGGTCAACAAACCATATGAGCAATGGGTAAACCGGTTCATGTTGCTTCAACACAGTTGGGGTGTTATACTTTCACCTCTCCCAATGAATTATGTCAGTTATCTGAATATGAAAGTAGCATGCTGTTTCATGTAGCTTCAATTTGATCTAACCAGATAATTAGAATCAATGAGTCATCCAGGTCCATCTGAGCCCAATAGTTGAACCAGTTGAAACATTTATTCTCCTTCAGATCATTCATTAGGTCAGTTATGACAAAATATAACCTGGAAGGGAAGCTAAAGGAACCCTTACTACTATGTATAGTTGATTTAGAAAGGAAATTTATACCGTAGCCCTTGCTATTATATGCATATCCTGCTAATATATAGATATATGTTGCATGGGAGTGAACACCAAATACAAAAAAACAAATGACTACATAATACTACTTTCACAGGGGAAATATAGGGAAACGAACCATACAAGGAATCAACAGTATAGTGTATAACTGAGCTATCGGATTCACCTAGGTCCTAAAATGAACTGTTAACCATAAAACACATGCTGAACAGAACAAATTACATGCAAATGTGCACTGTCTGACATATATTGAAAGAAACTGCAGTTGACAATCTATAAACAATGAATAGTGCATGCTTCTGTGACACAATAGGGACGAAATTGTGAAGAAGGATCACTTCATGTTTGTGGTTTACAGGATCAGCGAGCTTTAAACAACATGACTGTCTTGAATCAACTTGTGCAGCATACAAGTCCCCTGGAAGCGCACCATTGACCAATAGTTTTGCTTGAATTCACAGAGCTGTAACAGATTTAGCAAAATTTTGAATGCCACCGTTAACCGGACAAGACATATTGGTAATCCAAGTTGGTTGATGGTTAAGTTCTGCATTGTGCCAAAATGACTTAGGGAGTGTTTGGTAGGAACCCCAAAGAAATTTTTCCCGGAGAAAATTTCCCATGGGAAGTTTTCCATGGGAAAGATTTCCCTAGGAAAAATTTCCCCTGACAGGAAATTTTCCCTAGGAAAATGGAGAAAATGGTGGGCCCATCGTGAAAACTTGCCCGAAGTCAACTTGCATCCAAACATGGGGAAAATAAGTCAATCCGAAAAAATTGACCATTTTCCCGGGATTATTGACCAACCAAACGTACCCTTAATAATTAATTTTCACAGCTACAGGTCAAGTTTCAATCTGGTGTCAGTCAATCTGAACCCTAGTTTCTTTAGGCAATCTTCTCAATCAAGCAAACTTCAGGTCAGGTAAATATAACATTGTCTATTTTATGGAGATTTCTTATGTTGTCCAAAAGAAAACCATAAATGCAGTTAAACAACCAACCTTTTCAGCGGTCATCTTTGTGAAACCAAAACGATCTGTCCAAATGGACTCTGCTTCTTCAGCAGCTGGAAGGACAAAGCTCTTAACTCGGAGGAAAGCCAGTACACTCTCTATGCAGGCAAACAAGGCTTGAAAATAACCCTACAAGTACACATAACAATCATTACAGCAGAGAAAAAGAAATCATATCTGATTTAGGAAAGGCAACAGCTTGAAAATACATGGGGCATATGTTTAATGAAATCAGTAGAGGCCAACAATACATATGCAGACAACAGAAAACATGTCTGCAATATGAAAAGCAAAAGTTCAAGACCACACAAAGAGATGCATGAAACAAAAACTTATTCACCAGCCTTCATGATTTCCAGATTATCTTTTCCATCATAGAACATGGAGCAATCAAAAGTAAACACATCTGTTTAAAAAATTGGTAGAAGCCAACAATACAGACCTATTTTTTTTAATTTTTTTTTTTAAAAATCATATCTGCATTATGAAAAGCAACAGCTTCATGATACATAAAGAAACGCTTAACTAAAAATTAAAGAACAACCTATTTCACCTGACTTTTCATTCTCATTCTTTACGCCTTGCTCTAGAACAAGGGGCAGACAAAAAGCCAGCACACCATCTACTTAATAAATTTTGAAAGCAAGTTATGTAGTAATGCATAAACAACAACAAACACAATAAGAAAATCATGGAACATGACGATAACAGTAAAATAATGTTTGTAGTCAGTCTTAATTCAATTTCTTTCAAAAATTGCAATTCATAAAAATTAAAAAACAAGCAGAAGAAACAATAGTTGCGACCTCAACCATGTCTGTGGAATGCACTCATAAAGAATAACAATAAGGTCCCCAGTAGATCTGGCATAAATTGACCCACCCGAAAACACAACCGAAACCTACCCAGAATTTCTGAGCATGATTGATCCCAGATTAAGCCGAACCCAGAAATCCACCAATTCAACCCGAACAGAACCCGAAACTGCCCAAGGCCGTTGCCTCAAGGCAATAAAAACAATGATTTTATACCTTTGTTCATTCACTATTATAGTTTATATTGTTATGCTTTATCCATCCAAATAATATTTGTTATCCACTGGACCATACCATGTTATGAGATGTATATTAATTACCTTATTCTTCTTGACAATAGTAGTAAATAACAAACAAAAACATTTTGACCACTGAAGATCACGGCAAGGAGTAGTAAAAAGCACAGAAAAACCAAGTTAATTCTAAGTGGTATTGGAGTGGCAACCAGTAAGTCTACTTGTGGAATTGAGCTTTGGAGGACATATAGCAAGGGAGATGGAAATGATTCAAGTTTTAAGAAACAGTGATTCTTTTGGTGGACTCCCCGATTTATAAGTCTCAATAACTTTGAAATTGAATAAGTGATGTGTTAAAAAAATTTTATGAGTTTCTTTTTAATATAAAGGATCAATATTTGAAGAAAAATACATGGCGTGTTTGAACAAAATCAAAATCAAAATCAAAATCAAAAGAAACTAAGGAGATATAACCATGGTGAAATTCTAATCCCACATTTCTAAAATAATGAATGGAATTTTAATATTATATTTTTTTTGTAAGATTATAGTTGAAGAATTTAGCTTTTAATATCTTTGCTAACTACTTCGTGAGTTATATTTCTAAGATTGATTGGGTAATTGATTTTGCAATACTTTGTAATCCGATATTCAAAATAAAATTGTTAAAAGTAACTAAAAATGAAATACAACAATTATTTCAGATTATAATTCTTGACCATTAAATCACAATGCAATTCTTGCATATATTATTTCTCAAACTTGAGCATATAATTTTTGGGCCTGTTTGGTTCACCAGCTTAGGCATGGAATGGAGTGGAACTTGATACTTGAAATTAGTAGTTTGTAGACCTGTCAATTCGGTCGGGCGGGCGGTTTCGGGTTGGTCGTATATCAGGTTCGGGTAAATACGGGTCCGGTGTATTTCGGGTTCGGGAAAATACAGGCGGTGTATTTCGGTTTCGGGTCAACCCTACGGGTTATGATTGCGACCATTTTTCGCTTTTTCTTTTTCAAAAATGGTCTCTAAATACTACTTTTTGTACAATATACATAATAAAATATGATTATCTTCTAGCAATGATAAATTATTGTAACTATTTTAACTTAAATAAGAGAAATAATAAATAAATAAGTTGCGTTTATATTTTAATAGTTAAAAATTTGAATGCAAAGTCACAAATTTTAATAAAGTGTAACTTTAAAAGTTAAATTTTCGGGTCAAACGGGCGGATCGGGTTTGACCCGCTAATTTTCGGGTTCGGTATACTTCGGGTTTAGTTGAAAAAATCGTGTTCACAACCCAGAAAATTCGGGCGGGTTCGGGTCGGGTCAGAAATTGCCAGGTCTAGTAGTTTGGTACAGTGGGAATGGAATCAGCACCCAATTTATGTTGTTTGGTACAGAATAGAAATGGAATTTGATACATAAATGGAGCTTGAAAATGCACATAAATCTAACTAAGAGTATATTTTTTGTGATAAGCAGTTCAATTCTGCCAGAACATTGCACACTGAAAAGCATCAATCACAAAATTTACTGTCGGAACAAAAAAAAAAAAATTATCTGAAACTAGACCAATACAAAATTGAAACCTGGCAAAGAGGACATCATAACTCCGAAAGAACTTCCAACCTCGATTACACTCAGGCCTAGTTTTTGAGAGTGTTTTTGGAGTTAAAAACCACAAACTAGGCCAAACAATGTTTTTTTTAAAAGCTAATAATTGTTTCCCGAAAACAATTTTTGCCAAAATTATTGCTATTGCTTCCTAAAAACTAATCACTACTCAAGCTATGAAATTCTTTGGTGATTAGTTTCCGTAATTTCAAATAAATATTATGATTCTTATAAAGATAACATTTAAATATTTAAATATTATGTTAGAACCTTTAATAGTATATTGGACATTTTTAATCATCTAATTCCTTTACAAATATGGTATTTAGTAAATTATTGACATATGAATATTTAATTTAAAGAATTGTATAGTTAAGTAATAATATATATAGTTATAATTATAATTATTATAACTATAACTATATGATTATAATTATAATTATAATTATAACTAAAATCTAATAAACTGTTTAAAATGTTTAAAAAGAGAAAAATGTAAATAATCATATGATAATTTTACTCTACAAAAACAACATGATAATTTTTAAAAGGTAGGCTAAACAATTAAATTTAGTAAAACCACTATATCATAAGTTAGGGCAAACACGTTAATTTAGTAAAATCCATTTATGTCATAAGCTAGGCCAAACACTTCAATACTTCTCTAAAAATAGCTTTTATAAAAACTATTTATAAGAAACAACAGTTTTTATTTTTTTTAAATTAGGCCAAGCAGGCACTCAGTAATAGCAGAAAGAAGCAAGTAACTTCCCAATCCAGGGCCCATCTGCTTCTGCCATGCGAGGCTCTTGCTGCCCTCAGTGCGGACGGAAATGATTGACAACAACAGCAAGGGGATGGGGATGAGGTGGTGGAAATGCAGCAGCTCTTGGAGGAGGAGAATAGCGAGATGGCTTGCGGTTCGGCTGCTTCGAGCTGAGACAAAAACTCTACAGCTTTTCCGGCGCACTTCGCAAGTCAGGTGCGGTCGAAGACAGTGGCTAGATAACGGTTAGGGTTCTTGGTGGGATGCGTTGGTGATGAACAGCTGCGTGATGGTCCGATGGAGGAAGGGTTATAATTTTTAATTCTTATTTTTTGTTACTTTTGAGAATCAGATCGCATACCTCCCAAATATGATAAGTATGGGATTCCCCCCAAAAGGAGGGAACTTGATACCCTTGGGTATCAAGTCCCAAACCCTAAAAAGCCCAAACAAACATAAAGACTGGGGAGTTGAAACCCAAAGGTATCTAGTTCCAATTCCCTTCTTCCAACCAAACAGCTCTAGGAACGTAATGATACATTTAGTTTATACTTTATATGATAATCATATTGGAATGTACTGATACATTCAGTTTATATAATAATTATATTGGAGCATACACAGATGATCCTATTTTCTTAGAAAAAAGAAAAACATCACTACACAACCTGAAAAACAGGATTAGATGTACTTCGGACCGGGAGGGAATGTGAACGGTGGGATCGCGGAACAGGAAACGGCAACGAGGGTTGCCACCAGTCCAAAAACGGGACTGCTAGGAAATTTGGAACGCTAGATTATAAAATATATGTATTTAATTAAATTTGAGTGAACCTAAACTTTGGCACACTTTAGCATTATACTAAAATTGTTAAAATAACAGGCCTTTAAAGAGGTCCAAAACTGTTAGCCCTTTAAGAAAATAAGAAAAAGATAACACATAAAAAGGTAACTGGGGTTGTGAATAAAAAAGAGAAACCCTAAAATTTTTTTACTCATTTTGTGTGGCGCTTCTTACTAAAAAAAAAAAAAAAAAAAGCAAGAGAAAATGGGGCAAATGTAGAGCATTTAAAGATGATGCACGGGATGCATGGCTACTATGCTCTTGAAGTCGTCCCTTCATCCTTGAGACAGCGACTATGTCTTCTTCACTCACCTGGTGTCACGAACTTGAAACCTAATTTAAGTGAGAGATGAAGAAGACATTGCCATTGTTTGTTCTCCTAGTACTGTCGAATGTCTCCTCCCTTATTAAGGTAAGTTGATCCAAATTTCTCCTCTTTCCAACCCTAACGCTTTCCTGTTGGTGCTCTTGGATCAAAGGATTCAATTGGTTTTTGGGTTACTTTTGAGTTTAATTCCTTCATTTTCCTACATGTTGCTCTATCACTCGGATCGCCAGAATCTTCGTTCTAGTTCACAAATCTTCTGCGTTGTAGATTGCACGTTCCAAAACACGGGTTGCCACTAAGAGTAGTGTTCTCGGAAACTATGCTTTGGACCATTGGATACTAACAAACATGCCTTTAAAAATGTGCCAAAGTGAGTCCTACTTTGCACTCATTGGATTGTGATAAACCACAAGTGACTTGATGCAGAGCAACTTGGCAGTTTGCTAATGTGGCGGCGGAGCAAGATTATTATTATCCAATGGCTTAAATAGTGATTATTGTAATCCTATATATAGTCACACACCAAACGAACAACTCATCCCAAAAGACTAGTCTTTCAGGTGAGAGAGCTCATTCGATTTATAAGTCTGTCCATACTACCGATATGGGACAAGGTCCTATACCTAGCATGATGTAAGACTGTACCCCCCGCGCGCAAGCCAACGTCCTCATTGGTCACGGCTGGGCTTTTCTAGGCCACCACCCTGAATTTTGGTTGGTCATGGCCATGGCTGCCTCTTCCAAGCCAAATCTCCTAGTTGGCTCTGTACCACTGTTATGAATTAAACGGGAGGACTTGTCCCGCACGAATCAGAGCACATTGAACAAAAAACGGGAGGACATTGAACAAAAAATCCAGACAAAAAATCTATGATTGTATCTTTTGTTTTCATGTCTGACAACTTCTTGACAACCCTGACATGTACATGTGTGTGTGTGCGTGTGTGTGTGTGTGTGTGTGTGTGTGTTTGTTTGTTTGCTTGAATTGGATTACAATAATCCTCTACTTCGGATCACTAAATAATAAACTTGCTTCGGGGCCACAATAGCAAACCCATGAGTTGCATTGCTTCGGGGATCACTAAATAATGACTTGAACGAATCAGAGCACATTGACATGAAAACCAAACAAAAGAGAATGCAAGAAGAAAGAGCACAGGAAGAGTCAAAGAGGGGTGGAGTAGCAAGTTAAGAAAGTAAGAAAGAAGTGCAAAAATCAATTATAGTCAACATTGTGGGCAGCAAAGAACATTGGTCAAACTTTTATGATTAACTAAGTATTTACCATCTGGTTTTAGAAGCAAAACTTATGAAAAGGGCATGATAGCAGGACAGAACGAAGAACCCACCATATCAAAACTGTTCAAAGAATAGCAGGACAGAACAAATTGCAAAATATTTTCAACTGACAGAATTCTTAGGGCCTTAGACCTGATATTTTAGGGTTTTTGTTTTACCAACACCGAGCCCATACCCTAAACATCATAGATTTTGACTTATGTTTGCTCCCAAACATACAACACTTCCCTAGATTTTTAGTGAATTTACAAACTTTTGCAAAAAGTTTTTGATTTTATTAAATATTTGAAATGATTTTCTCCTTTTTATTCCGTAAAAAATCATAATAATTGTTCGGATTCTCAAATTAAAAATCTAAAAGTTATTTTAATAACTACACTTCATAGCCTTTCTGGGATAGGAATGAAAAAAAAAATTAGAAAAACATGAAAATTTTAAAAAACCCCAAAGTAAAATTATAGTGATGGAGGACTGATGACTTATTTTTAGGACCAAGTTTAGGAATAATACTAATTAGATATTTTATAAGTTTAGTTTCCTATTCATATTACGAATATTATAGTTTCCTAAGTTGTTTAGCAATACTATTCTAGTTTCCTATTTCTGTTAGGTTTCATATTAGGCAGGTTGTTTACCTATAAGTAAGGGCTTTGCGAGCCTTTATGGATAAACTACATTGAATATTGAACACACTTGTTATTGATAAAGCACAAGGATGTTAATCTTTTTCCTGAATCCAGCAGGAGGACGCTGAAATCTTTTCTTTAGTTTTCTGGTTCTCTATCAAATTGGTATCAAAACAAGTTCTCTATCAAATTCGTGATAGAGAACTAGAAAACCAGAAAAAAAGAATTCAACATCCCGGAGTTGGATTCAGGAAAAAGATCAGCATCGCCGTGCTTTATCGGTGATAATTATACAATATTCAACGTAGTCTATCCATAAAGGCTAGCAAAATCCTTGTTTATAGATAAACAATCTGGCTAATACGAAACCTAACAGAAATAGGAAACTGGAATAATATTCCTAAACAATTTAAGAAACTATAGCATTCCTATTATGAATAGGAAACTAAAACATATAAAATATCTAATTATTATTATTCCTATACTTCTTAAAATAAGTCTTGGAGTCTTCCATCATATAGAGGTAGATTTGGAACCTAAAAAATACAATTCTTTTTTTTAATGGGACTGATGGCGTACAAAAATAAAGTCAGATTTTTCCCATCCAATTCCCAAAAGGTGGGATTATTAGAATCCAATTCCTTTTTTAATTGACCAACATTTGCAATATTACATTATTAGGATTATCATCTAAGTGGTTATGAGTTATATTAGCAATAACGTAATAGGAGAGATTTTCTATCTACTTATATTTTATTTTCATGTGTGATTCACAAAATCTTGAGGAGTTAAATCCTATCAATTTAGGGAGTACGAACAAAATAAGCTTAGTACTCAAGGACCACGAAACCAATTTGGGATACCAAAACTAGTGTTGTCAGCATAATAGAATTCTAAGTTATAGGTTCATAATCATTCAAGTTGCTTGCATAGAAAATTTCAATTTTAAGAGTGTGAACAATGATTCCTCTAGGCATTTGAGGATGTACTTGTAGGAATTGTTGGATTTTTGTGGAAGGTATCACATTCCCCTATCAAAAGTTTGCCAGTGTTGAATGGTTGGAATCAAGAGCTTTTTACTAGTGGAAAAAACTTGGTTTTTGGATTTGTAGATAGAATGAGAGCTTCAAGGGATGATTTTTTGTCGTGGCTTCTTTATTTGCGTGGCACCTTGAGAGAGAATAGTATGGGAGAAAAGAATTGATGGAAATTTATCTAGCCAACCTCAATGCTAAGTCTTTTAAACATCCATTGATGTTGCGTTGATCAAAGGGTGCCATGCTGGTCACACAACAAGAAGCTATCACGAGCAGCTTAATCCAAAGCTATTGATCATGAGATTGTTTTGTCGAAGCTACTGAATTTTTTAATAGCTTGCACACGTTTGTACAAAGAGTGAGTTACTTGTTTGCTTGCTCTTGTAAAGCATAGCCTTAGTACTTAGTTCCTCGTTACGTGAGTTTATGAACATTAACATTGCACTTTCTTTGTGAGGCTAGCCATAACTGTTGTACCTAACTTCTGTATCTTGAATTGGCAATTAAAGTATTAATAAGGATTGTTTAAATGAATTAAATGATGTTTCTATATCATGATTAACTAATACATGACGCCTCAATTAACGTTCAATTTTTCTCATTAATTATTTGTCTTTCTTTCCTTCAACCGAGTTCTCATGTTAGTTTCAACAAATCTGTGAGAGTCCCAGACATGCTTGGTTGCCCTTGCAATCTGGTCAGACTTCGTAGCCGCACAATCATCAAGAATTGCAGAGAAATAAGGGAAATCAGTAGCCCTCTGCCCAACAAACATGCATCTCTACTAATAAATAAACTCCGAATGTGGGCCCTACTTTTGTGCACTTGGGAAGATCAAGCTATAAGCAGCCCTATCTTGAAAAATATCACTGTTTGTAAAGGGAACAAGAATTTCTATACTTAATAATACTATTTTCATTCAATAGTCAATAATGGATCCTAAAAAGGTTCATAAACCTCTTCTTTATACGTAACCTTCCTAATAGAATTATGAAACTACAGCAGCCTAATTGAATCCGAATCTACAATACTAGTCCCAGTAGAAATAGGAAATCATAAAAGAATCATAGCCCAAATGTGAACTCTGCTTACCTTGCCATGATTACCAGTACTAGTTGCAACCAATGGGAGTTCAGCAACTTCAGGACCAAACACACGAAAGATTCCAGCAGAAACAACCATGGAGCTGCATTGAAAGACCATGCTGTCAATCCCCTCTGCACTTCCAATGCATATGCATAAGACTAAAGATAAAATGTCTTACTTGATTGTTAAAACAGCACAGTACATCCCATCGTACTCTTGGCCTGCCACGTTCCTCCTATCACAAAGGGAGGGGAAGACCACAAGAAGCCAGATTTGATGCACTTCCTAACACCAAGTACAGACAGAAATGCATTTGCATAAGGAGAGCAACTGTTACTTACCCATAAACCATTGCTGGTATTAGATCACGGCCAGACACTGTATCAATTATTGGGGCAAAGGACTCCTGAGTATGAAACCCACAAATTCAAGGAAAAATTCAGTCCAGCATGGCACAGATGAACAAACAATCCACTACTGAAATATAGCAAACATACAAGACAAAAAGGCTGAAAGCAACCCAAACAGCATAACATCTTTGATATGAAGACAGACAGCATAACTCACATCTATTATTATTAAGAAGGGTTTTTGACTAGGCAGTTTTAGCATAAAGAAATGAGGACCATACAATTTCAGCCCAGACCATGAAGTTCTCATCTTAAATTGGTCGGGACCCAGCACTAGTGACTGAGCAGGACAATAAGCATCCATGGTCATATATTCACAACCCAGCCATGGTTATATTCACAAACGATCCATCACAAAATTAACATACCATCCATGGTGATATTCAAAAATTACTAGAGATATATTCACACATGACACAAGTGGCCTATCAGAAAACGACATTCACCAAGTAATTCTCAAAAAATGACATAACAAAATGTATAACCATCTAAGTCAATAAAAATTTATAGCGGAAAGTAGGAAGAGATGGCGAGAATAGCTACATAATTTATTTTGAGAGAAGCTGGACATAAAATAACAGGCAACAAGCAAATAAAAGAAAAGAACCAAAAAAAAATCAATAAATTGAAAAGTTCTTGCCACTCATGGTCTGGCCCCCTACTGTTTTTGAAAAGTATAATTTCATAGTTTGGGTTGAAATTTTATGGTCCTCAAAGCTTTACACTAAAACTGCCAAGTTAAAAACCCTATTAAGAAAGTTCATAATATACAGCAGAAAGTAAAGCAAACCTCTCCTCCAACCACATTCCCAATCAGTAACTAAAAAGCTTGAAAAAATTGAATACATTGCAATAAACGACAAAATATCATTTAAATAACCAAAGTGAAGTTTCCCATGCATTAATAACTGAACACTAATGCTTCCAATTAGCATATGGTAAAGAATAATCACTACATTCAGAGACTTCCCTAAATTAAAAGGAAAATTTAAGCAAACATTTCAGTAGAAAAGCCAATCTCAGAAGTGATAACAACCCAGTAAATTTGTTGCCCCGTGTTTGAAAAAAGTGCAACCAAGGTGCACATCAAGGCACATGGAGGCGTGAAGCAGGTCCTGGCACTTTTTCATGAGTCTGGCCCATTGCAATCCAAAAGCGCCAATAAACCTCACCTTTTTCTGCGCCTCAGCAAAGTTCGGAAAATTAACTATTTGGTATATTGAGTTTTGACAACTGAATTATTTAGTACCACTAATTTGAAAGGTGACTATTTAAATTGCAGTGATCAGATGATGCCAGAGGGTTATACACACCTCATTTATCAGATTTCAAGATTTTTGTAAGTTGAACTTTAAGATATTTGACAGCAGGTCTAGTTCCTATGCTTTTCCACTTGGTTCAGCAGTGTGGCAATTCAAGGAGGGGAGGAAATGGGAGATCCACTTTTACCACTGGTAATGGTCACCCTAAAAACAATAAAATTAGTGGCCTCATTACCTTAAATTTAATACACCATCAGTCTTCCTCGAAAAATAAAATTAGGAAACCAAATCAAGAAAGGAAAACCAAGGCAAAAGGTGATTCATTTTTAATGAAGAAGATGAATATGATCATTGTATTTAGATTTAAATGAATCTTAGAAGTGGTACAGCAGCACAAAGTTAAGTCATAGCATACCTTCTAGGAAACCAAGGCAAGAAAGGAAAACGGAAAGCAACGCACAATGAGTTATGTATGGAGTTGAGAGACAAGGCATGAAGAGACATCCATTAGAGGATTTGTGGACCGTATCATGGAAGGGTACAGTATTGCTTGAGTTGGAGAAGATGGAGGATGACGATTTTGAACCTGAAAAATACCATGGAACCCAATATGGACTTGGGATAAAGGAGAATCAACCACCCATGAACTGTAACCCACCAAGAATCTACTAAAGGCTAGGCCACCACAAACTCCATAAAGGGAAGACTTGCAACACCACCATTAAGTAAATGGCAAAAGTAAACAAGAATTTAGGGAGGGAGAAAACCAAAGCTTTTCAATTTTCATTCATGAACATTCAATTCCCTTCTACCTTCCAAATGCCACGTATTTATGAAGACATTGAGATGAAAGAAGGCTTGGGATGCACAATTACAAAAGGGCCTAAAGCTTTACAACTAATACCCTCAAATTGGAGTTTTACATCAAAATGGGAGCGGGGACAAAAAAAGGGAAAACACCTCAAGGACAAAAAAGGGGCAAAAAAGGGAAAACAAAAAGGGATATTGGCTGACAATATACTGACCTTTGGGAGTATTGGATTGTAATATACCGACTTTTACTATTGGACAACAATATCCCTAACCTTTATACTTAGGTGAAATTATTATACCAACAGTGACTAAGGGGGTGGTGACTAGTAAATTTGTCTCAATTTAGACGTGACAGGCGGAGGAAAAATAATCGACCATTACCCAATAACCCCGTTAACCGCTCCGTTGTGCTCACCAACCCACACGTTAAAAAAAATCGACCCTAACACAGTGACTAACGGGATGGTGAACCGATGTTCATACTAACGTGAAACACAACCAACCAATGTCTTGTGATGTGGGTTAGTAAGAAAAAACTAAGGGGTTAATGAAGTTATTGGTTTGGGACAATTTTTTTCCCTTCGCGAACCATGTTAGCGTGCATGGAGACCGGTTCACCATCCCCTTAGTTGCTGTTGGAATAATAATGTCACCTAGGTATAAAGGTCAGGGATATTACTGTCCAATAGTAAAGGTTGGTATATTACAATCCAACACCCCAAAAGGTTGGGGAGAAGGTGGTTTGTGTTGTTGTGTGTTGTCAAGGGCACAATCGTGCGCCTTGCACGATCATGCGCCAATTCCAACACCAGGAAATGCCAGCCGCTGTTTGAAATCCACACTAGCACTGGCTAGCCCCGCACGATCGTGCGTTTGCGCCTACAGTTGCTCAAGTTCCACGATCGTGCAACCAAGATGCCATCCTCAAGGGAGGAACTTGCACGATCATGCGCCCATAGCCAACTCCCAAAAGGCACATAAGCCTAGCGCACCATTGTGCCAAGGTGTTGCATAATCATGTGCTAGCCTTTCTTCTTCTTTCTTGTTCCTAGCTTCCATGGCGAACTCCCGATCCGACCCATGCTTTGAGTAATTGACCGTTTCGCCCTTGGTGACCAAAAGGATCCACAACACCTCCAAGTTGACCCCGGGTCGACCCACTTTGGTGAGGAAATACTCAAAATGCCCTTGTTGTTGAATCTAGAATGTTTGGAGCCCAAAAGGAAGTCAAGTGTGACTTACTAACTTTGATCCCTTATTTGTGCCAATGCAACCCCGGGAGCCTCAGAGGCTCGAGAATGGTCTTGTCGAGGGTCGTGGAACCCACCTCTAGGTCCGGGATCCTTTTTGAAGTGCTCCCGCACCCGTTTCAAAGGAAAAGACCCATTCACCCTCGGGGTCTCGAGAAGGTGAGTCGCTCATAATTTAGATTTGGCGGGTCCCATCCTGATATACTTCATACTCCCCTTCTTGAAAAAGTGATGCCCTCAACTCCTAGGAGTATGAAGTAAAGCGCCCACCAAGACCGTGCACCTAGGGTCATTGTCCCGAAACCCGACGCTTCATCGAAAGGCGATGAGCCTTGGAGGGGGCGTAGGTGCATCCTTGGTAGCTCATTGAACTCCTCCACGTAATTCTCAAATGAGAGATCGTCAATTGGAGGGTTCCCCATGGGCTATTTCACCGAGCCATCACCCTGCTCAACACCATTCACCTATTATTTTGTAGCCATTATCGTTGTAGTGCAAGTCGAGAGGAGGCTGATTGGGTAGGGAGAAAGCAAAGGAGGGGGAAATGGAAGTAACTTTGTGGCGTTTTGGAACACTCACTTACAATAGGCTTCCCGCTAGGCAAGGACAAAGCTAGGGGTTGGTTGTCCTCGTTACGGGCACTCTCTTTCTATGTTTCCTTGGAAAGGAAGTTTCTCTTCTCACTTCTTACCTCGGGTTGAATTTCTTGGGGAGCTAAGAGGCTCGAAGAGATTCTTTTTGGCCCGAGGGTGAAGGAGTTGGTTAGGCTATCATGAACAACGCGCCTATCAAATTGTCACGGCCTCCCTAAAAGTATGTGACAAACACTCATATGAACAACATCACAAAGCACGGTGTCAACATAATCAAACCCAATAGACAATGAGACGAGGGTTTGTTGGGTTACCTCAAGGTCGTTGCAACCACCCACCCATTTGAGGGTGTAGGGCAACAGTCACCGTCGAAGATGAGGTTCCACCCTTTGCGGCCAGTGGTGCACTGGGAGTGGAAGAGCATCTCCCAATTTCTTGTGAAGCGGAGCTTCATGGGGGAGCAAAAACTTCCTCAAGACAAGCATTTCGCCCACATCCAGCGCGAGCACGATCTCCTCATCACGCGAATCCTCGCCCTTGGGGGCGGCCTTCTCAAGTGCCAACTTGAGGTCTTCTTCAATCTCCTCAACCTCTTTTAAGGTCAAGGTGCTCCTTATTGTGCAATCTTCTTGGTAGTGACCATAGCCGAGGTATCAGCAACACTTCTTGCCTTCAAGCCACTTTGCGAGTTTTTTTGGAGGAGGGAGGGCGATGTCCTTGCCCTTGTCAACCCTAAGTAGGGGAATAGCTTGTGGTGCAACCAGACTAGGAGTGATTGGGGGTGATTAGGGGTGGGCGCGGATCGGATAACTGATCCGAATATAAATCTGGATCGGTTAACCGTATGTTCGGATAGTTAAAATCATGATCCGTATACGATCCGAAAGTTTCAGTTAACCGGACTTTCGGTTAACCGAATTGTCGGATAATAAAATTTGCGATCCGTATCCGATCCGAAAGTTTTGGTTAACCGAATTTCGGATCGGATAACCGTATATCCACGGATTATAAAGCACTCGTACAATAATAATCGTTGTCCTTCTTACCTTAATGGGTTCAAAATTGTAAACTTTATGTATTGTGTTACATTTCTACGCTAATGACTAATAATTTACAACAAAAAATAACATTTGAAAGATTCAAAATTGAAAATTAATTATTCTCAGATTTTCGGATAACCGATAGATTATCCGGATTTTTCAACCCCCGATCCGTATCCGATCAATGATCCGAGGAAAAAATTTGGATCGGTTAACCGATCCGCCAACTTAAAAAATTATCCGCTAATTATCCGTTTTTTCGGATCGGATAATCGGATTTTTGGATCGGATCACGGATTACGGATTTTTTGCCTACCCCTAGGGGTGATGGCTCAGGAGGAGGAAGAGGGCTACGACTATAGGCCTTGGTGGAAGCTCGTTCATTCCTCCTTCTCTCGACCTTGAGGGCGAGGTTGCACAAGTCATCCAATAAGTGGAAAGGTTGGATTTCAACCTTCTTGGTGATGGAAGGGGCAAGGTCATTCAAGAACCTCATGACGGTTTATTCTTGCAGCTCTAGTAAACCACTCTTAATTAGGAGCTGCTCGAACTCTTAGATGTACTCACTCACACTCCTCCTGCCTTGTTCAAGGCCAAAGAGCTTCCTCAAAACGCCTTAATTGTAGGTGGCGGGGAGGAATCGCTTGCTCATCAACTTCTTGAGCTTGGCCCATGAAGCGATTCTCCTACTTCCGTCTCGAGCCCGTTAAGCCTTGACGCTTTCAAACCAAAGCGATGTGATTTTGGTGAGTTTAAGAATAGCCACCTTGAAGGCATTCTCGTCGCTATAGCCCTTAGCCTCGAAAATTTGTTCCACCAACTGGACCTACTCCAAATAGTCATCGGGGTTGAGGGAGCCATTGAATTCTGGAAGTTCAACCTTGACATCGAAAAATTCATCCTACAGAGGTCCCTCGCCACGCCTTCAAGATCCAGTTCAAGTAGACCCTTTTTCATCACTACTCGACCCATTGGAAGAGGATTGAGGAGGGCTTGGCGGTGTGTCTCCCTTTCTTAAACGAGGTCTACTTAGTAGATGGCCATGGATTTCGGCCAATTGTGTTGTGATGGCCTCAAGCGATACCTCCATCGAACCGATTTGAAACACTAATCCCCGGATTTTGTCCCTTTCGAAGGACTCACCTAATCGAAACCCGGTTTGTTTGCTTGTTCCTATTTGATTTGGATCATTAAAATCATCCATTTCAAGGGGAGGGATATGGGATGGTATATGTTTGGGCAATTTTGTGGAGTTTGAGGATTTTATTGTAGCTAGCTTGTGTTTAGGCTTAGGGTTCTTTGTCTTTTTGCAAAAGAGAGACAACAACCACCACAACAACACCACCAAAACCAAATTGACGAACACAGGAGATGGGGGTACCCAAATCCCACAACAAACACAAATGAGTATGAAACCCTACTTTTCACAACTGAAGCAACAGGAACTCCAACAAGCCCTAACATTGAGCTCTAATACCACCAGATGGAGCAAATCGTGGAGGGGTACGGTATTGCTTGAGTTGGAGAACATGGAGGATGACAATTTCGAACTGGGAAAATACCTTGGAACCCGATATGGACTTGGGATAAAGGAGAATCCACGACCCAAGGACTGCAACCCACCAAAAATCTGCTTAAGGCTAGGCCACCACAAACTCCATTAAGGGAAGACTTACAATACCACCATTAAGTAAATGGATAAAGTAAACAAGATTAGAGGGAGAAAGCCAAAGCTTTTCAATTTTAATTTCATAAACATTGAATTCCCTTCTTCCTTCTAAATGCCATGTATTTACGGACGCATTGAGGTGGAAGAAAGCTTGGGATGCACAATTACAAAAGGGCCCAAAGCTTTACAATTAATACCCCCAATGTGGGGGTTTACATCAAAATGGGAGTCGGTGCAAAAAGGGAAAACAACACAAAAAATAAGGGGAGAAGAGGGTTGTTGTTGCGTGTTGTCTATGACACGATCGTGCGCTCCAACACTAGGAAACGTTAGCCGTTGTTTGGCATCCGCACCAACGTGCGTTAGTCCCCCACGAACGTGCGCTGGTTCCACCGTTAGTTTCCGCCAAAAATTGTTGAGGTCTCACGATCGTGCAACTTAGATGGCCCGATCGTGCAACCTAGATGGCCCGATCGTGCCATCCTCTTGGGACGAACTTGAATGATCGTGCCGCTTGGTTGCACGATCGGGCGCCTTGAGCCAACACCCAAAAGGCACACAAGCCAAGTGCACAACCGTGTCTTAGCCTTTCTTTCTTCTTTCTTGCTTCCTTGCTTTCATGACGAACTCCCGATCCGACCCATGCTTCGAGTGATTGACCGTTTCGACCTTGAAGACCAAACGGATTCAAAGCACCTTCGAGTTGACCTCGGGTCGACCCGCTTAGGTGAGGAAATACCCAAAATACCCTTGTGGTTGAATCTTAAACTTTTGGAGTCCAAAAGGATGTCAAGTGTAACTTCGATCCCTTATTTATGCCAATCCAACCGGGGAGCCTTAAGAGGCACAAGAATGGTCCCGTCGAGGACTCCCCGCACCTATTTTTGAACGGAAAAGACCCGTTCATGAAAGCTCTGCTATTTCCTGCCAATATGTCGGTCAATTTGGGTCGCAATTGAAACCCCCCTTACATGTATGAGTTGAGAGTTCCTTTCCTCAAGAAAGTTGTTTAAACAAATGTGTTGCACATTGCATTGATACAATTTTGAAAGAATATTCCAAAAGTTAAGTTTGCTATAAATAAGAGTGCATGCACCAATGCTTACATTCATAGCTTCGTTATTGTGAACTTGATTCACTAGGCAAAGAATTTGCATAGGCCTGTTGTGACTATATTTGGTAAATTATTTGTCACTCATTCCTCCATCCACAAACAGAAGAACAATTTGGAGAACTCCTCATAAAAAGAACAAGAGTAAATGCTCAAATGATGCGACCATGCGACCAGGAAAATATTGTATATTATATAGAATTGACAAACCCTCTTGTGAAGGTTCTCCCAATAGATGATGGAGATTAAAATTAAAAATAATAAACAAAAGTCAAACCATGAGTTATATATTTATGAGGGTATAGATATAACCAAGGAGGCTTTTATCAAAAGTTTTGTAGAAAGGAAGAGAAATATGAGACAGCATACAAGTACATTGATACGAGTTGGGAATGCCAACTTCACCCACCCTTACATGTAGCCGGAATTATTTGAATTCATATATGTATTATTCAAATCCATCCATAGAAGAAAGTGGTTAGGTGAAGAAGGGAATGTTTGATTTTATTCAAAAGATTGTAACAAATACAGAGATTCGAGGCAAGTTTCTTCTCAATTTGAATCTATACAAAACTGCACAAGCTCTCCTTAGAATGCCTATGGCAATAACGCAGACAAAGACACTACCCTATGGTAATTAAGCTTACTTCCTCTCCTAAGCTTATTATTTTTCTTGGTTAAGTACAGAGTATTATTCCTTTTCCATAACTATACAGCAGAGTTTATATGGATCTTGTGCACCAACTTGGAAAAGCTTGCCACAAAGATTCATTGCCTTGTATAAAATTACAATGAAAATGTATAAAATTTCTTTAAAATAGCCGAGTCCGACACCCATATCCGTGTCCGATATGGACACGCGTATCCGAGTCCAAGTAACATAGGTGCCTTCTATTGTTGCCATCAATAATGTTGAAGTCAATCTTGAAGATAAGGTGGCACCAAAAGCAACACATAACTACAAGACCTTGCATACATATGGTCGTTTTATATTTAGTGTTCCAATTAAACATGGGGAGGCATCAAGACCAACAACTAAGCATATTGATTTCTCCCCTCAAGAATGTTCAGTTGAAAAAAGGCTCCATCCCATCATTGAATTGCTACTTTTCCTAGAGAAGCTCAAAGTGGTGTACTATTTTTGTTTATGCAATGAAGTGAATAATCTCATGCTCCATTCATGGATTTTCATCATACTAGACATCTGCGAAACTCAAGGTTGTTTTTCAGTAATAGGGTGATTTGCATCATTCCACTCCTTAATTCTTTTAGTTGCCTCTATACTAACTCTCCAGAGGCAGTTTTTTTTTTCAAGCCGAGGAGAATGATTTAAATACATGTTATTCAATTTAGGAATAACATATGATAACTTCTTTATAGTTTCCTATTATAATTAAGATATTAAAGTATCCTTGTTTGAGTAGGCATGTTCTGCTGGTCTCCTATTTCTATTATGTTTAGTATTAGGAAGGTTGTTTATATAAGGGACTTGTTGGCCATCAAGAAAAACACTACATTGATTATCAAATATTGAATATTATGAATTCTTACTGATTATGCACGGGGATGCTAATTCTTATTTGATTATGCATAGGGTTAGTGAGTTCGTATATTGAATATTTTGTTGTTTTCTCGTTCTCTATCACATTAGCATGGGTTGCATAACCTACAAGAGCATATGAGCCTCATTATAGCATTAGGAATAGAGGATCAACAAGCACTAATACCAGCAATACTTCAGCAAGGGACAAAGAGGAAGCTCCAACTCACACCCCTACCCCTATATCTTCTCAAGCAAGGGATCGATTTCAATTCATAGATGAGGATGAAGAGCAAGCTGAATATCAAGATAAAAACAGCAAGAGGAAGGGGAAAGATGAATTATAAGAGGATGGAGAGTGCACTGGTGGTAATAATGATGCAAAGCATGTAGTCATAGATAATGATGATGCGAAGCAAGCAAAGTTGACTTAGAACTTCACTATGTTTTGTATGCTTTCCTTTTATCACTATGCTTTCCTTTTATCTCATTATGATGTTATGTTATCGAATAATTTTATTTTATCGCTATATATGGCATTTTTTGAACTTTTAATGTGTAATCCCTTGTTTGAAGTCATAATATAGCTTATTTGTCCAAAATACTGTACGGGAACGATTGTGAAGCCTTTTCATTATCAAGTTTCCTTCTCGGGCAAAAAGTTTGCGTTTGTGCATCAAAAAGCACGTGCTTAGGCTCAAGACCCCCTTTGTGCCCATTTGTGTATCAGGCGTTCTTAATCTAAGGATGCCCTATCATAAAATAAAATACAAGATAGCATACAATTCACCCAAACGGACACTTGTTGACATGATTAAGGTTGGAACATTTATAAACAATTTATGATAATCGATTAGTCAAGACAGACACCAAAACCTACATGGAAGATAGCCACAGCTTGAGACAGCAAAGGTCTTGTTTCAGGAGAAGCGATTTTGCCACTGAGAAGTCTCCAGCTTATATCAAGATTGGTTGCACTAACAGAATCATTTTGCACATCCTTCTTCCGAATAATATTCACAAGTGATTCAGGAAGTTCTTCAGCTCCTCGATTTAGAAGAGTTTGCAAGGCAGAGTCAATTCTTCCACAGTCCATGCTACAAAACCATTTTCCCTTTGGCAATTCCTGTAAAATGAACACACCGCCGCCTCACACAACAGTCAATGTTGCGTCCAAAGAGCTAATGCAGAAAGGTATATAGACAAAACAAGACTTTATTTTCAGAAAAAAAAAAAAAAAACATACAGAAAGTTCTTCCATGTTATGGTCCTTTAAGCAACCAACATGATATTCCTTCTCACACTGCACAAAGATGAAAACCATTAAGGCAAGATCATTGACAAAAGTAGTAATCAAAGAAAGAAAAATCATTCCCAATGTCCAGTCTGAATGAAAAGACACAACATGCTGGATAAGCACAAAACGAATGATATACCTGATCACATAAAATAATTGTGCGAGGTCCAAATCCTGACTTGCAAAAGTCATAGCCTCTGCTAGCAAAATGACATAAATAAAATCAGGTGCAATAATTTACACGGAGGGGGGGTATGACAATCAGATTCCAAGAGAGAAATCACAACTGATCTGCCTGATTTTAGAATTGCAGCGAAAATCAAATAAGCTTACTAATACATTTATACATGCCGTAAACGAAGGTTATGTTCCCATGATGAATCACACTAAACAAAACCCTTATGCAACACAAAAATTTTATCAAGACATCTCTACCCAGGAAAAGTGAATCACATTCGTACTAGGAATATATACAAAGATAATTCTTATTTTTTCTGGCGGAGGAGAGAAGGTAAGGATGCCACCCAAACCTCCCCCTGCCCCCCAACAAAAAAAAAAAAAAAGAAAGAAAGCCCTCTCTCTCTGGAAACATCACCCAGTTTCCTTTGAATACTTCCACCACTTCACATAAGAAAGTCTTTTCAACTTCCATCGAGATGACAGTTTTCGGTTGACAAGAAAGGAAAATGTTGCCTGAAAGCAAGTGGCAAGGCACATTGCTTGGATAGGTTGTCAGCAGGCCATCATTCAAGAGAAAAGTTGGTTGCAAAATCCCATCCAATACAAGATTTTTTGAGCGGCCCCTACCCCCGAAAAAAAAAGTTTTAAAAAAAACAACTCTGCTATGGCTACTTAGCCACCTAAGCCAGGTCATAACATAGTCAAAACACAGCAAAAAGCACACATACATGACATAATTACAGCCGGAATGATAGCATTACCTGCACAAGATGCACGAGCTAACATCAGATGCTAGATTGTCAACAATTCGGATGGAGCGTTCAGTTATCTGCTCTATGGGATCAACTCCAGAAACCCTTCCAGCAGCTACAGCATTAACATTATGTGCCACAAATTTTTCTCTCTCAAACATGCTCTGACAATATTTACAGTACCATTTACCACGGGGTATGCTTGGTAAAGAAGCACATTCTGCATATAGAAACAAGTTTTAATGCCAATTGAATGGATAACAAATAGACTATGAATCAACTTATTACCGAATCACTGGCTCAGCTGCACTAGAGTAATCCAACAAGTTGTTCCCCACCTTTCACGCAGCAGACAGGAGGGGAACAACTTACAAAAACAAGTAAAGTGGTCGAATCATACATACTAGATGCTATTACTCCTGCAAAAGGTAAGGCTTCCTTATCCAGGCTCAAACATGATAGGTAGCGACCAAAAGAATGAGTGAATGCAACAAAATACATCCATACAGGCAACTTGCAAATACAAACTTGGCAATTTCATGTTTGGTAGTTGCATTTACTTTACAATAGAAAAGAATTAACCTATTTGGGAGAACATATGATTACATGGATACCACTAACCCTGAAACTCATCTCCACATCCAACAATCTAGTAAGCTCGAGATGCATCACACTCTAATAAAATTGTTAAATTTTGTTAGATTTTGTGTTATCAAGGTGGTAAGTCAAATAAATGGTGATGGTGATTTCATTACGAACTTCGGTT